>PITA01019268.1:0-38015 GCA_004023965.1 Spilogale gracilis | reverse complement strand
ACATTTATTGTAGCTCTTTAATAACGGGGAAAAGGAGCCTCTTTTCTTTCTTGTGTATCACAATTTATTTTTCTTCATAGCAGTTTTCAATTTTTATATGGGTAAATCCATCACTATTTTTGTAGCTACTAAGTTTTGTGTTTTGCTTTAAAAGGACTTCCTCATTTCAAACAAAACTTTTAAAATATATAGCCATCTTTTAGTACTTTTTTTAAAAGATTGTATTTATTTACTTGACAGAGAGAAGCACAGCAAGAGAGGGAACACAAGTAGAGGGAGTGAGAGAGGGAGAAGCAGGCTCCCGCCGAGCAGGAAGCCCGATGTGGGGCTCAATCCCAGGACTCCGGGATCATGACCTGAGCCGAAGGCAAACACAACAAATGAGCCACCCAAGCACCCCTCTTTTAGTACTTTTATGATTTTAATTTTATATTTAAATGTTTTATCCTCATGGTATTTACATGGATAGGAAGAGACTTGAACTTTCTGTCTTCCCAAACTGGAATTAAATAATCCTCTTTTTCCACTAATTCTAAATGCCATCCATATTGTCTATTTAATCTCATATATATTTGGGTGTGTGACGGACCAACTTGCTATTTAACCTGGAACTATTATTAATAAAGGCATTGTGAAAGATATCAAAATATAACATGAAAGCTAATAAATATTGTTTCAAGCACCACAAAAGTCAAAAGATAAACAAATTTAGGGGTGCCTGGGCGGCTCAGTTGGTTAAGCATCCAGCTCTTGGTTTTGGCTGAGGTCATGATCTCAGGATCCTGAGATGGAGCCCTACCTATGTCAGGCTCCACACTCAGCGGGGAATCTCTCTCTTACTCTGCCCTTCACCTATTTGCTCTCTGTCTCTCAAATAAATAAATGTAAAAGAAGACATTTAAAATACAATTTTTTGTTGGCATTTTTCTTCCTGTTTATAATTACTCTTATACTTAATCTAGCATTTCACTGTTCCACATCTATTTTCTGCCTCCATCCTAGATCTGTAGGAAAGGTGTTGCTGCTTCTCCACTTTACAGATGAAGAAACTGAGGCTCAGGGAAGCCATCCGGTTGGTTTTAGAGTATCCTACTGGCAGGTGGTGATATCAGTTAAAGTGAGGTTTTCTGATTTCTATAGGTCTCCTCCTGAGCTCCAATAGCCCTTTGAGAAAGCAGACATTCTATAAATAATGATATTGTTTATCTCCCAATGTGTTCCTCTTTCTACTCTATCTGGCTCCAATTAGAGTGAGTTCCTCAACCAGGCATCCTTTTTTTCAGCTGGAAAAAAATATATATATCCAGAGGGGTCACAACTGGTATTCAATAAATAGTTGCTAAATATATCAGTACACTTTCTAAATACTCTACACTAAATATTTAGTATACCTTCCACTTTAGTGGAAGAATAGTATCTTCAGTGGAAACTTTTCTAAAAGAAGAGGGCTTTGGGGAACCACAAAAGGTCTCCAAGTATTAATATTTAAATAAAATTTCAGAAAAATGCGTAATACTTCGGTCCACAAAAATCATCCCCCACCTCTCATTCTCAGGCCATGAAACCTTCGAAAGGGGTTGGAATCTTTCTATTTTCTCTACTCTTGGAATCCCCTCGAATTCAAAACTGATCATATAATGAAATTGATTTTATAATGATCATACAAAACCAGGTGTCTGTGATTAACTTCTCAACAGCCATGTCTCACAGTAAAAACCAAAGTATCCCAGCCAATCCTGGGGAACTCCATAGGCAACACTCAGCACACAGCCAAGCTCCCGTGCAGAGAAATGGGTGCAGGTGTGTCCCCTCTCAACAAAGACTTGGCCAGTTTAACTTTCAGCCCGTGTCCTTCCATGTATTTCAAGGAGTTATGAAAAAGAAAAAAGTGACAACCCCAAATGATGAAAACTTTGCAGTGAGTAATGTATTGGTATGTAAAATTATATTTTATATACTGTTATATTTATCACAAGAAGTCATCAAGAAGACCCCAGGACCTGAGGTGCTGTTGGGCAGAAAGCAGGCATGAGTTCACTCCCTCAGCCGTCCATCCTGGCAGGTAAACCATGAACAGAAACCAAAATGGTCTCTGCCCTCTCAGAGGCTATGTGCTGATGGAGACTTAGGCCTGCTGCTTGACTATTTATTTGCTGCTTGTTCCATTCAGTTTTTAATCTCCTGTTTTTCCTTTCCTGATTTTCTTAGGGATCATTTAATATTTGTTTAAAATTCCATTTTAATTTACCTATTGGCTAGGCTGTATCTCTGCTCTATCCTTATTAATAGCAATAGTAGTATTCAAGTAGCAACTTTAAGGAATTCAGTCTCTTTCAACTTAATATTGTGCTACTTTGTTTTAAATGAAAGAAACCTGCAATCATATAAATCCATCCCCTTTCCCTCTCAACACAGGTCCTTTATGCTCCAATAGTCAGGGTTCTCACATATGTAAATGTTATAAACCCTACAATTCAAAGTTACCGTATTTGCTTTAAATGGCCCTATGTGTTCTAAGGAAATCAAGAAGAAAACTGGTTTAAAGAATGTATACCCGAAAGCTCATTTCTGGTATTCTTCATTGCTTACTGAAGAACCACATTGCTCTCTGCTGTAATTTCCTTTCAGACTGGAGGACTTCTTTTGGCTTTCCCTGGCGTGTAGGTCTGCTGGTGATGAATTCTTGGTGCTTTTTTTTTTTGTCTGAAAGTATCTCTGTTTTACCTTAATTCTTGAAGGATGGCTTTGCTGTTGGAGAATTCCAACCTGACAAGTTTAGTTTAACTGTTCCTGTCTCTGTCTCTTTCTCTGTCTCTGTCTGACTTTTATCTCTCATTTTCAGCACTTTCAGCGTGCAGTTCTATAGTTTTCTGGAATCCGTCATTACTAATGGGAAGCCAGAGATGATTTGTAGTGTTGTTCCCTTAATGGAATGTGCCATTTTTCTTAGCGGATTTCAAGATTTTATCTTTTGTTTTTAGCATTCTGACTGCAATGTACCTAGATACAGTTTTATTTGTATCTATTCTACTTGGCATTACTTCTCTTCTTGAATCTATAAATCTGTTCCCTCAAAAAAAAATTTTTGTCCGTCCAATTCTCTCAATCCCTTCTTTCTGGGATTCCAATTATATTTTTGTTCATCTTTTTTTTCTATGGTCCCATAGGTCACAAAGCTTGCTCTAGATTATTTTTAGTCTTTTCCTCTTTTTCTCCAGATTAGATTTTTCCTATTGCTCTATCTTCAACTTCCCCCACTCTTCCTTCTGTCATCTCCCATCACTGTTAAGTCAATCCAGTCAATTATTAATTTCAAATATTCTATTTTTTCTGCTCTACAGTTTTTAGTTTTTTTACAGGTTTTTTTTCCTCTAGATTCCTTATTTGTGTATTTATTACAATAATTATTTTACTTCATATCCCTGAGTATGGCCTTAACAGCTGCTTTGTCTGCTAACACCAACATTTGGGTTCTGTCTGGGTCGGTCTTCTATGACTGCCTTTTAGTCTCAAGTTTGAGTCCCAGTTTCCCTGCTTCTTTCTGTGGTAGTAATTTTGGTTGTCTCTAGGACTCGTGAATGGTGCATTGTATTGAGAAGCCATCCAAGCGCTTTAAGGAGAGAGATAACATGAGGACTTTTTGTCTCAGAAAGGGGATGTGGCCACAGCAAGGAGAATGGACTGAGTGTGAATGGAAGAGTGGGAGACAGCTGCAGGCTGCCATTTCACAGGCAAGACGTGATGAACATTTCCCAGAAAGATGGCGGTGCAAGGTTGGAATGGGGCAGAACAGGTTGGAGAGAGACCTGGAATGGACTTCAATATCGGCTGCCGCTGAGGTCATCTTCTCCTAGATGATCCACTGGCACCTTTTATCCAACAAGCCAAACAGAACTCCATTCATCAACTTCCACAGAGGGAAACTACAATCACTCCTGATGCTTCCTGCCTTTCTCTCAACAATCAACTAGCTTCCAACTCCCAGCAATTCTGCCCCAAGATTGCCTCTCTCCATCCATGTACTACCATTGATTGTAGAATTGATCCCTTTACACCCGAACGAGTGAAAGAGCCTCCTAACAGATCTCCCTATCTCCAGTTTCACTCTTTTCTTACTTATCCTCTGTCCTGTTTACATGCCATCTTTTCCAAAGACCTAAGGTAATTACATTATTTCTGTTTAACAACTTTTCAGGGCCCATGTTTGGTACAAGAGAAAGTCCGAAGTCCGTAATGTGGCATATGGTTCTCATGACGTAGGCGTCTTTCCTTTCATTTTTTCAGCAAATATTTTTGTGTACCTCTTATTTGTTTGAAAAAAAAAGTAAGGGAAGGTGATCTTTGTCCTTGCATTGCCAATAGTCTAATGAGGGAGACAGAGATCAATTTCAGCTTTGTCTACTTCCTCCTCTCCCCTCCACACTCTCCCCAGATTTTCTCCATTGCGTGGAACATTTTGCCATAATTAACCATCTTAGTCTACACCTGCATACGTCTGAGCCTCTTCTTGTTGTATGTGCTGTTTCCTCTTTTTTCCTTATCTCCATCCCTTCCTGATAAGAAGACCTAAATCAAATACCACTTTGTCCAGCTCCCCACAGTCATGGTATAATCATTTTTCTACCCATTTATTTAAATCTTGATGAAGAATCAGTCTACGGCTTGGGAGATGCCTGGGTGCTCAGTGAGTTAAGCTATTGCCTTCAGCTCAGGTCATGATCCCAGGGTCCCGGGACTGAGTCCCACACTCAGCAGGGAACCTGCTTCTCCCTCTGCCTGCTTCTCTCCCTGCTCGTGCTTTCTTTCTCTCTGACAAACAAATAAAATATATTTTTTTTAAAAATCGATTGCTTGGGAAGCAGATTCTTTTGTAAAAGTCCTTATAATTTCATGTTTAACTTTCTGTTTCCTCTCCTATTTCTCGCAATCAATTATGAAATCTTTGGGAGCAGGGAGCGGGTCTAAGTCTTCTTTTGTTCTGTCATTTAGCAATTACCAGTCCCCCAGTCTGCAATCAATTGTTTATTGACTCTTTACATGCTTCTTATTTTACAAGTGAGGAAATAAAAGTCCAAAGAGGGGAAATGACATGTCTTGCCAAAGGTCTTGGACTTGTTTTAGGATCCCTGTGTCTAAGTAGGGGGTTGTCAATATTTCTCAAGTAACACACTGGAAGGTTTCTTGGAAGTAGCAGCACTTGAGATGAGCCAGCAAGTTTAAATAGGTCTTGGGATTGTGGATATGCATGTGGAAGGTAGTAGAAGTTGTGCTGGGAGTGAGGAATGTGGTCCGTATCTTGATGCCTCTACAAGCTGAACCTAGGAACAAAGATCGCTATGTTCAGCTGGAAAGCAAGGGCACTATAACGAAGAGACCTAACCTGCAGAGAGAAACACCTGGGTTCTACATGGATACACCCCTCACTGTGTGCTCCCCAACAAGGTTCCATCTTCCTTCCAAGCACCGGTTTCAAATAACAAAATAAACAATAACAATAATAATAACAGCCACTTATAGTTACTAAATCTTTCCTATGTTCCAGGTACTGTTCTTATCCCTTTATATTTTTTACAGATGAGGGTACCTACTTTTAAAGAGTTGAGATAACTTAACCAAGATGACCTAGCTAATACGTAGTGGAAGTAGGATCCTTGCTCCAGAGTGTTGGATTAAATCATCTAAATTTCAACTTTACTGTAAAGACTTTAAAGGAGATTCTGCCACAACAAGCCTTGGCCATCCTTGGCTTATGACAGGAGTCCCTCTCTTGCAAGGTGACCTATATGCTTAGATCCCTCCCAGCTAGAGAAAACTGCTCACATGGAAAGCATGGAGATTAACTCTGGTTTGCACACACATAAAAGGCATGAATCATTTGAGGCTCTTGTTCCACTGTGAATTGGCTGCAAAGGGAAATCATTATTTTTAAAAATAGTTTCAGTACACAAAAGACTTATCTGCATGATCCTATATTTCACTGTTATTTTCCATCTCCAGAAATTATTAATCATATAAACAATTTAGCAAAGCACTTTCCCACACATTATCTTTCTCAGTCAACACAATTGCCTGTTTTCCAAATGAGGACACACACTTTAGCAGTGATTTTCCTAAAAGCATACAGACAGTAAATGGTGATGGTGATTGAACTCCAAATACCCTTCTTTGCCATCTTCCCACCTTGAGAACACGGGCTAGCCACCAACACCGGTAAGATGATCTTTAATTTACTGAAATTGTCTGCAATGTGCTGAACTTTCTGAAATGTGAATTTCTTAACCACCAAGTAATAAGCATCCCAACCATCTTTGACTTGCTGCTTTGGAGCATATTCAAAGCTGAGAGTTGAAAGTGTTCTTAGAGGCCCACCACTTCTCTTGTCTCTTGACCTGTTCCAGCCTTCAGTTCTTGAAACACCCCCATTAGGTGGTGGCTTAGCCTTCCAAAATATCCTCTTTGATCTCTAAGTAGCTCTAAAGGTTAATGACCTTCTTCTATAGAATAAAATCTGCTTCTTGACATTATTACCCACTGGTCTTCAGTCTCTTGTTCTTTCTCACTAGCAGCTTCTCAGGTAATTAATTCCAGTTCTCATCCTTTTTGATTCTTTTCACTTCCTCTAGGGCTTATCTTGGTCTCAGTTTCCTCATCTATAAAATGGGTAGATGGACCAGTCTTGTTGGACCTCCATAAACTTTCCTCTTGAGATCCTATGATATTTTAAATGCCTATGTAATTATTCCTTAAAACCCAAAAAGCCTGCTCATTGCCAGAAACTCTTATTTTTTTTGAGGTTCGTGACATATCACATTGTATTAGTTTCAGGCATACAAAACAATGATTGGATATTTATATGCCCTTTGATGTAATTACCATAGTAAGTCTAGTTAACATCCATCACCATGGTTACAACACTTTTTTTTCCTTGTGATAAGAATTTCAAAATTTACCCTCTTAGCGGCTTTCAAATACGTAACCCGGTATTCTTAACTATAGCCCAGGAACTCTGAAAGGAAGGTGTTCCCTCACATTTTGCCCATTGTGTCTTTTCCTTCCTTCCATTTTGTTGGTGTTCTTCTAGAGATGGAGAAGATAGTCCAGAGAAGGGGGAACACTTGTCTTATTGTTGGTGCTGCCGTGCTCTCCAGAGGGGAAGGGACTGGATGTGGTCAGAGATGCTGAAAGCCCCAAGCAACCCCTCCCATTCCCACCTTGGCTTCCAGCTTTACTTCCAAATTACAGGGAGGTTTCCAGATAAAAATCCTGATTGACTGGCATTGACTCAAGATCCCATACAACCTCCTCTCTGGCACCTTCTCTTAGATTCCTCATACATGCAAGTGCATCTGGGTGGCCCACTGCAGAATCTTTGCTGGCAGAGGGATAAAGCCTTCAAAATATTGTTGAAATATTTATGAGAATACAGGGAGAACCAAATGTTTAGGAAATCTGATTAGATCCATGCACTAGTGTGTGACATGATAATAACAATAAAAGTAGCAACAAAAAATTATTTATTGAAGAGTAAATATATTGCAGGCACTAAGCCAAGAATGGTATGTGCTTCCTGTTATTTAATTGTCACAGTAATACTATGAGGTATGCACTGTTTTCATCACCACTTTATAGATGGTAAAACTAAACTTTAAAAGAATATGTGGGGGCGCCTGGGTGGCTCAGTGGTTAAGCCTCTGCCTTTGGCTCAGGTCATTATCCCGGAGTTCCGGGATCGAGCCCCGCATCGGGCTTCCTGCTCGGCGGGAAGCCTGCTTCTCCTTCTCTCACTCCAGCTGCTTGCAGCTGCTTGTGTTCCCTCTCTGGCTGTGTTTCTCTCTGTCAAATAAATAAAATCTTAAAAAAAAAAAAAAGAATATGTGTGTCTCCTGCCCTGTGTCATGCAACTGACAAATGGGAGAGCTGGAATTCCAACCCCCATTTGTCTTTGATGGCTGTTTGTACACTTCAGATTATACAAACTATTTTTTAAATTGTTTTAAAAATTTTATATCTATATATCAATTCTTCTGGGAAGACTTCCAGGATGACCCCCAAATCTGATTTAGAGCTCTCCACTGTATTTCATTGTATCTGTGCCTCATTTATGCTAATAGTTAGCACACTGTTTCAAATCTCATTTGTCTTTCTTCCACTCCAGGCAGTAAACTGCTTGAAAACAAGAGCTGTTGTCTGTTTATTTTTCCCTGCTCAAGCATATTTATCCTCTTACAGACAGGAGTTTAGAGCATCCTTTCTTTAGAGAATTGTCAATAGTTCTTGGTTTTATGGCCACAATCCAAAGTTCCCGGATGAGGGGATGGCAAACGCTACCCAGTCCTTCCTTGGCAATTAGGGGATTATCTTTGGTGTTCCCAGAAGGGGGGGAAATTCAGGCTTTGTGTTCAGGAGAAGGATTGGTCTGATTGAGAGGTAGCTTCTCTGAGATTAAAAAATATTGTGGTGTTTCAGGGTTTTTACAGAGAACTTTCTTGAACATTGCTAAATATCTATGGCTCGTGGAATCTAAGTCTTGTGTTCTTGAGAGAAGCCAAGAGGGTTTTATAGCTGAGCCTGGGTTCAGTGCAAAGAAAGCGGATGAGGACCCCTTATAAGCACAGGGACCAGTGCGGCCAACAGTGTGGAACGGCAACAGCAGGAATAACGCTTGTAAGCATTTGTATTTTAATCAGGACCCAGCCTGCCCTACTTTCCAGCCCATTCAAGCTCCTGAAGGTCTTGCAGCAGCTTAAGGAAGGCAATCCCTCAAACACGACAAATTTCATTTACTATCAACCTTCATGTTCAGGGACCAAGACGCTTATTACAGCAAAATCATGCAGCAAAGTCAGACCTGGTCAGATTACATACGTGCATTAGTGTGTATGCACAAGACATTTCTGGGAGAATGTGCAAGAGACTGCTGAAGGCAGTTGCCTCAAAGCAGTGAGACTGAAGATCTAGGGAGAGGACATGCTAATATTTTTTATGGGAAATGTCTTTGTATTGCCTAAATATTACATCATGTGTATATATCGTTTGTATAATAATATGAACAAATATGCTAATTTATGTAATATAATGTATCTTTAAATACTAGGCTCAAAGACTTTTTTTTTAAGATTTTATTTTTGATTGACCTCAATACCCAACATGGGGCTTGAACTTACAGCCCCAAGATCAAGAGTCACACACTGTATCAACTGAGCCAGCCAGGTGCCCCACTGGTTCAAATTCTTAATGACTGGAAGTTTATCAGTTCTATGTAGTGACTCCACTTGAGCCTACACTGTGGTTTTTTGGGGGCACTCAAGGGGAAGAACTGTGGGGTATGGCAGACCAAAGTCTATTTACACAAGGCGTGACAAAGTCTCCTGAGCAATGGGCCAGAAAGGGATGGCGAGAAAGACTGAGAATGATAGTGGTAAAGGGAAGAAACAGACATTTAATCAAGGAAAGTACTAAATTCTTTACATGGATCATATTGTTCAAACAGGAAACATTATTCTTTCTGTGGAAATTGAGGTCTGAGAGGCTGAATAACTACCTAGTAGCAAGGCTAAGGTTTAATTCCAGGAAACCTGAAGCCAGGTTTGCATGATGAGTCTGTGTGAGTAGGACCCGTCACCTGATACCCAGATTCTCACCCCCCAACCCACCCCTACTCAGCCTTCTTTATAGCGTAACTGCCTCCAGTGGTGATTGAAGCAACCAGACGGGACCCCCACCACAAAATGGCAGACTCCACTTGGCCACCTGGACACCCATCTTTGGGTTACATGGGAGGCACCTCTTGAGGACTCCCAGAGTGTCGAGGATGAATAGAGAGCACTGTTGCTTCCATAGAGAGGACAGAGGGGCAGAGCCAGAGGCATACTAATCTTGTAGTTATTATCATGACCCTATTTTTACTCCCTGTGGCCTGGGAAATTCGGTTTTTCATAACGATGTTTAAAGAAATGGGAAATGTCAAAGCAGGGGCCCCTTTCCCAAGTCACGAAAATAGGATTTTGTCAGTTCCTGAAAAGCTGTTATTATCTGAGGTTTCACTGTGGGAGAAGAACTTGCCTTTGGTCTGCTGGTGCCCATAACCCTGAAACCCAAGAAGTGGGATGAGGAGAGGATGGCCAACACGCTAATGCTAAGACTCTGCTGTGTGTCCTCCTCCATGGGGAGTGGGAACTTAGCTCCCCCTATTTCTGGAGACTTTGCACGAGGTGTGGGAAATCACCGCACTGACCATAGAGCTCAAGACTCAGTCCCACAGCCACTGAACACCCTGAATGTCAAACTGTCCCATCTGGCATGAGAAAGGAACTGCAAGTTCATCTGGTTCAGTGGTTTTAACTTTTGTTTATCTTTATAAGGAGCAGAATCCTCCTCCTTTTCTTTTTCCAGGTGAGCCCTTATGCAAGATGTCTCCCCATGCTGAAGGGATCGGGGCCCCCCCATTTTTCCCCGCCCAGTCACCTGTCCGGGGCATTGCTTCTCTCCTGCTCTCCTGCCATGTGGGTAGAAGTGCCGTGTGCCTTACCAAGTACAAAGCTTACAATCTTCCTATGCCACTTCCTGGGATATACCCCTGCTCTGGAGGATCTCCCCAACTTTTGGAGTGTTCCCACAAGTCTTCTAGTCCCACCCTACGTTTGGTGCACCACCTCCCTGGTCTGGCAGGAGCAGCTCTTTTCTCATATCTTCATCCTATTTAATCCACGGTTGACAAGTAACATAGGCTGCGAATCTCCTGGCTTGATTCTTTATAGGAAAGCCCATAGTCAGGAAATGATTTTTTCCCCTCTCAGTAAGATGGTGTTTTTGCAAATCAACAGTGTTTTCCTATCAGATTGTATATTGTTTAACTACGGGCTAGAACATCTCTAGGAACTATTAGATGTTATGTGAAATACAAACATCTGGCTTAATATTGAAAAGAATATTATTCCCATGAAATATTCAGAATTATCCCAGTAGTTTTTCTCAGAGATCGGAATTATGCCAACCATCTTCTAGCATTTCTATATGTGAGAAATTAAGGGAGAAGGCAGTGATCAGCAAATTAATGTTATCGAGTGTCAACATTACCAAGGCACTGTGTCGGGTGATTTATTTCCTTCTTTTTTTTACCTTCATAATATCTTTCTGTGGATATGTTTCATTTTACAAAGAAAGTAAACAAGTCTCAAGCAGAGATTATCTAGGGGTGCCTGGGTGGCTCAGTCGGTTATGAGACCAACTCTTGATTTCCACTCAAGGCATGATCTCAAGGTCATGAGCTCCAAAGGGACTCCACACTCAGCATGGAGTCTGCTTGAGATTCTCTACTTCTGCCTCGCTCCTCACTCCTGTGGGTTTGTGCTCTCTCTTTCTCTCTCTCTCTCTCTGTAAAAACAAGCAAACAAAACAAAAAATTAAAAAAGCATATAAAACTTCCCCAGGTGATCTGGCTGGACGTGATGAAGGCAAGATTCTCACGCAATGTACCAGCCCCCAAACTCTTTCTTTTTCCCCCTTTCTGTAGTCAGCAAAATATCAGTCACTGAAAGTCAACCTCACAACCTGGGTTTCAGGTTCTGCGTGCATTACTTATGGCACATCACGCCCCTTGCAACAAGCAACGGACATGATATATTTATGACTGTCTAGTTTTTGGAGTAAGCATCATGTACTGGCCTTAAATGTTGGTGATGGCTGGCAGCTGTGTCTTTGCTTTCCAACCTACCAGCAGTCCTAACCTTGGATGGTTTGTTCTGGAATCCTCGGTGACCAACAAAGAACCAATGATAATGTTATTGGGAAAATTAAAGCTGCTATTTGCTGGTCTACTTTTCAACAGAGTGTCCAAGAAAGCATGACAGTGAGGAGAGGGCAGTGCCTGGACACGTCAACATGGATTTCCTGAGCGGCCCTGACTCACAGGAGAGGCTGCAAGGCCTGTGGAGAGCCGACCCCCTCCGTGAGCATGAAAGAGCCTCTGGGTGGCATGTAGAGGCACTCAAGACTGACATCCTGAAGACTGGGCCAGGAGAGTCCCCAGAAAGGAAGGATGTACAAGCAAATATAGCTCTCTCACTGTGAAAATCCTCTCAGGCCCTGAAGGGAAGTCTGTGGCACAGACATGACCATCAAAGGTAGGAGCATCAGTGAAGTACTTCCTATGGATTTGGGAGCTGAGATTCCCCAGGCCATCGATGAATTAACCACTCTGTAATTAATGATGTACAACTCACCTACTTCCTAAGAAGAATTTGGGCAGCCTCTGACAATACCGGTAAAGGGCTGGAATTATATCCAATGTTGTTCTTCAAGTATGAGTGCAATCCCAAATGTAAATGGACTCCTATTCCAAAAAAGGTATTTTTCAATCATTGAAGTCATACTTTATATATCGGTATAAGTGGATAGAGTTAGAGAGATATATGGGCCTGTGTGTGTGGTATATGAGTCAGCCCAGTTTAGAAAAGAACACTGACCAAGGTTGAGATTTAAACTCTGACCCTCACTTTTCTAACAGCTCACTGCAGGTCATTGACCTTTCCTGAGCCTCAGTTCCTCAGCTTGAAAGCAAAAGATGTTAGGTTTCCTTTGGTGTTGATTGATACCTATTAAACTTAAGAGGCACCACCGGCTTTTATGATCTGCTGTTCCATTCGGTTCCCCCAGAATGTTCGGTCACATTTGCCTTTCATACATCCACAGTGCTCCTTCCTTTGTAACACTTATTGCAGGTGAAATAAAAGAACACTTTCTAGAATTGCGTTGGGTGATATCTACTTTTTTGAAGACACTGTAAGATCCAAGAAGACAGGAACTGTGCCCTCTCGTCTTTCATTGGACCCCTGCAGCTGGCTCAGTCCTTTTTGAATGAACAACTAAATGATCAAAGGCAGGAATCTGTGAGGGAAGTATTAGTTCTGAGGTGCTGAAATATGGTGCCTTGATACATGAGCTCTCCGTTGACATGAACTCGTCATGGCTACACATCCCCTGTGACCTCATTGTCTAACCCAAAGGCTCCCCATCTCAAATGTCAGTCTGGATGCTTTTGTTCCCCTCTCCAGTTTTCACCATGGCCTGTTTGTCCCTCCCCTAAGCCTCAGTGGTAATGCCCCTTCACAAGCCTTCCCCTGTCTCCCCAGGCAGTCTTCTCTTCCTTTTTCAGCTCTTCCTCAGAATACCATACACATGGTGTCTCTTGGGGTTCACCACCTCACTCCTTTGCTCTCAAACTAGGCATCTTAGACAGTGAGAATAGACATGTATTGGATTCATCCCAGTATGGACAAGATATGCACCAAAGAGTTCAAATGTTTAGGGGGTAAATATTTTTCAACTGGAAAGCTTATAAATTTCCATGACATCAACCGTCCTTTTTTTTACTATTCCCAGGTACATTGCCAGCTCTCTACTTCTTTTTATATTCCAGATTAGTAAATTTATTAGTTCCCTTGGGCCACCACAACAAATTATCACCAACAGGGTGGCTTAAAGGAACACAAATTAATTCTCTCACAGTTCAGGAGGTCAGAAGTCCAAAATCAAGATGTTGGCTGGGTTGGTTTCTTCTAGGATCTAAGGGAAGAAACTGTCCCATGCCTTTCTCCCCTAGCTTGTGGTGATGGTCAGCAATCTTTGGTGTTTCTCAACTTTTGGATACATCACTCAAAGCTCTACTGCCACATTCATGTCCCTGTCTTCTCTGTGTCTCTGGGTCCTCTTCTGTTTCTTCTAAGGAAACTTGCATTGAATTTTAGACTTCCTTAATCCAATATGCTCTCATCCTACTCTTCACTTGATTACATCCGAAAAGATCGTATTCCAAATAAGGCCTTATTCTGAGGTTCCAGGTGGACATGATTTGGACATGAATTCAGGGAGGACATCGCTCAACCCACTACAATCCACCCTCTAGCCCCCCAAAATTCATATCCAGTATATGCACAGAGAACATTCACCCCACCCACCCCAACATCTTCTAAAGTCTTAGTTCATTCCAGCATCAACTTAGAATTTCATACCTCATGTAAACATCATCAACTCAGAAAGTCCAAAGTCTCATTATCTAAATTGAGTATGGGTAACATTCTAGGTTCCATCCATCCTATGGCAAAAGTTCTCTACATATATGGCCCTATGAAACTAAAATACAAGGTATCTGCTTCCAAAATGCAGGGATAGGCACAGGATGGCCATCCCCATTCCCAGAGAGAGAAGTGGGGAGGGACAAAAGGGTCTCTAGTCCCAAGCAAGTCCAAAACCAGGAGAGCAAATTCCATTGGGTTTTTAAGGCCTGGGAATAATCCACTGTGGCTTTATTTATGAATAGCTTCACTATGTAAAAATAAAGAATAATGTACACAGCAAAATAAACTATGAGCAAAATTAAAAGATAACGGTGGGAAAGGTGTAACTTATATGACCAATCATGTATTCTTTCCTTTAAGAGATCAAAAGTCTCTGAAAAATGATAAAATAAGACTGACACCCATTAGAAAAGTGGGCAAAATCTGGGTGAGATAGTGAAAAGGATATTCAACTGACTCTTAATTACATGAAGAGATGATTCGCATCACTCATAATGAGAGAAATTCTTTAAAACTTTGCCAAGATGAATGTTATAAGTTGGACAACTTGTTTGGAAGGCAATTTGGTGGTGTCTCATGAAATTACAAATGCAGGTACTCTTTGATCCAGCAATTAGACTTCTGAGAATGTATCTTACAGGTCAATTAACAGACATGCAAAATGACAAAGAACAAGGCTAATTACTGCAGCACTGACCACAATAGCAAAATATTAGAAAATATATGGATGAACATTAACAGGGAACTGTTCTAACAAATATATCATTCAGCCACTAAAAAATGAAAATGTCTTTATATCAAAGTAAGGAATGCTCCCCAAGATATATTTGTGAGGGGGGCAAGAAAAGCTGTCTGCAGAACTCTGTAGAGGGGCAAAAATAACATGTAGGTATATTTGAATATGCATGTGTATATCTCTGGAAGGCCACTCAAGAAAGTCTTGAAATTGGTGGCAGAAATTTTGTTGGCCAGGAGCTCACTAAAACTTTTTGTAGCTTTTGAATTTTGAGCCCCAAGAATAGCTTACCCATCATGATGAATTAATTCATTAATTGGACTCTTTAAAAAGATATTAGAGACTACCAGTTAGGCATAGCATGTTGTGAATATGATTTATACCTACTCCATCCTGAAGCCCACTAAGTAGACAGTGAACGAAATTTTTTAAAAGTCATGTCTCAACAGTGACAAAAAGAGAAGAGAAGATAATCACCAGCTTGTGATGCCAGCAAAATCTTGGAAGGAAGGGGAGCCTATGACCCCCTGCCCCCAGGAACTGGGCCCCAGGATTACTTAGGAGTAGGACGAGGGCAGAGCCAAAACATATACTAAAAAAAGAAATGGCAGCATAAGCAGGGTATTCAGAACTACTGAGATAGATAATAGAAGCTACATGAAAATAGTTGAAAGTGGTTGGCTCAGGAATGGAGCTTTATAGGAACCGGGGGGTGGGAGGGGAGAGCAGAAGACTGCCATTTTTTCACTATAAATTATAGCTTGAAATTTTTAAACTATATGCCTGTATTATCCTTTGGAAAGAGTGCCTTAAGAAATTCTTCTTTTTCTTCTTATTACTGTTATTTTTATTACTCACAGTGTCCTGCTCATATATTTGAATTTTTCCTGACATGGGTAAGACTTTACAAAACTAGAAATGACCAAAATTGATGCAAAAAGAAGCCCAGGGATGTAAACTGACTCATGAACCAAGGGAAAAATTAGAAAAAAAATTAAAGGACTATTATTATTCAAAAAAACTCTATGTTTTTAAAAAACAAGAAAATAGTTACAAAAATTGATTTTATTATGGGATAATTCAGACCTGGATCTAAGTAAGTACAATTCATCCATTTAATGAGAGAATTATTCCCTACAACTAAATACCATTTATCATTGCAAAACTGGAAAAATTCAAAGAAAACTAGCAACACCGTAAACCAAAGCAAAAACCATCAGAAAGACTTCTGACAAAATTCTCTGTAAACCTTGAATAGAAAGTAGGCAGATATTAGGAATAAGAGGAAAAATAAGATATGTTTTCTGTCCTCCAGTAATTCAGTGTGTTTTTTACATTAAAAAGTATAAAAGGGATCATTTAACATGCAAAAGAACATTTAATAAAAAGTAATGCATGTTGAAATTATCCCACTCACTGAACAAATAACTGCAATGATTCTGAGTCAGATGCTCTTGGAGAGTGGATTGGGTAAAGATGAGTAAGACACGGACCCTGCATTCAATCATCATGATCACTGTCATGGTCATTATCATAATAGCAGACATCGCTTATGTGCTAAAGCTGAAAACCTTATGTAGGATTGGTGATCAGTAGCTCCCAGGCAGTGGAAAAGGCAGTGGATATTGGGCAAGGGGGAGAGAAGCTTAGAGTCATAGAGAAGAACTGTGAAGCTGGAGATGCTGGAGGGGGGCTGGTTACAGGTGAGGACAGGTTCCAGATGGTACTTGACAGTGCGATGACAAAATGACAACCACACAAATGCCCCAAATTAGTGTCAGATAAGGTGCATTGTGACACAGGAAAGTAACAGAGTACCATGTAGCCACAAAAGAGAGAACTACAAAGCCTATTAAGATGCATGGATAAAATAGTGCTAAGTGGAAAAAATAAAACAATAGATTGCAAAGACCCAAGAATTAAAGGTGAAGAGAATCTCTGCACAGTGATAATGACAGGAAAATCAGAGACAAGGGTGAGTAGCTTCAAAAAAGAGTCTCTTTGATTCCTTCAATGCATAGGTGTTATGCAACGATGCACATTTTTTTTTAAAGGAAGAATATCTTTGTTCACTCCCAAATTATCTCCTCTACTGAATCAGAAGAGACCTGTCATGACTCTAGAAATTCTGAAGGAAATTCTCTTCTCCTTCTCTACTCTAAGGCCCATAATTAGTTGTTCCTTATGCAAGCCTGAGGGAACATTTATAAATAAAAGACAGGTTTAATAAACTTCACCAAGTGAGTCCCTGTTCAGAAACGCCAGCAGATGTCTGAAACAGCTAAGAACATGAACAAGTTTATTGTTTTATTTCACCTGGAATATCCACAGTGCCAATGACTTTTTATAGCCAGAAGGTAGTCTAGAAATCTAGTCTAGTGGATTTTAAATGTATTTCTTAAATTTTTTGAGTAGGCTCCTCACCCAGGCCTCACCTGGGGCTTGAATTCATGACCCTCAGGTTAAGAGTCACATGCTCTACCAACTGAGCCAGCCAAGCGACCCTAGTCTAGTGGATTTTAAATTCAGTTATGGAGGTGACTCAGAGACCCCCTATGGGAGAAAGGGGTGGCAAGGTGACAAGCAGACCCCATTCCTTTGTCTTTTCCCCATGATTCCTTCCTGTGCTCCAGGCACACACTATCCAGAGCAGTATTTGCTTCAGACGCTGGGGTTCCCACACTCCGCACCATATGAGAATCAAACGGGAAAATTAAACGGCCTACAGAGTCCTGGGGCCAACCCAGCACACCAGATGTGCTGATTCAGAATTTCTAATAACAGCCCAGTAATCAGGATGGTTTCAAAGCTCTATATCTGATTCTGTCGGCGTCCAGATACAGCTCTGGGGAGGGCTGGAGAGAGAGACGTGTAGCCTTCGCTACAACGCTTCCAGTTATGGAAGCTTCTTCCTCACAGAAAGCAGTTTTAATCACTAACCCTGAACTAAACACTCCACGGAGCTGAACTCCCTCTTTTTGTGCTTCAATGCTCCCCAGAGCCAATGAGCTCCCCCGTTCCCAGGACAGGTGAGGTGACAAAATCGGGTGGCCATATTTTACAGCAGCGTTTTCTTCCTTTCTTGTGCTAACCGGCTCCATCCAACTTTGCCACGATGGTCAGCAAGATTCAAGACTGCTCGATCATAATTCCTTAACTTCTGGCCAGAGTTGGGGAGCCAACCCAATCTACTCAGAGTACTTCTGCAAGATTTTGTAAAACTAAAGTCAGAATTAAGAATCTTCTCTTTCTGAAGTCATAGGGCTGCAGAAATATAAAGTGGGAGCCACAGGTGGCCACGTCTTGGGCCTTGTTGTAGTCAATGTTGTGATGAGCCATGATGAGACATTAGCAGGTATCCCTCCCCCCAAAGGCCATACATTTGGCCTGCTGAAGGTGTACAACTGAGTCTTTCTGCTGGGCAATGGGAGCTGCTTTGCCCATGCTTGCCACACACTGCGCGCAGCCTGTCCACATCCAGAGACAGGCTAACATGGAGGTAGAAAGACTGGGCTCCCGCGCCTCAACTGAGGATGAGACTGAGGAGCTGTCCCGGCTCCAGGGCTCCCTGTGGGGTGGGCTCAGGCCTCAGTTCTGAGAGCACTGCAGCCCGACTCCTCTCTCTACCCGGTCCTGTGGCCGTCAGTCCTCCACCCCTGTTGTTCCAAACAGCCTTCCATGCAAATCCTCATCTTAGAGTTTGTTTTCCCAGGAACCCAACCCATGTTCCTGGGGAGGAATCCCCTCCAGAAGGAAGAAAGGGATCTGAACAGTGACAGCTGAGATGAGAGATACCCAGAGGGAACCCTAAGGTCACCTACGGTTCCCCAATTCTCCTCTTCTCCCTAATCTTCCAGCTGTGTATAATCGCACCTGGTCCTAAACACCCCATCACCCTGATGGGGTGCTCAGAACTCAGTATGATTGTCCAAATGTGGACCTGCCAGGCCAGAGTGGGGAGGAATTGTACAACCATCATACTTGTATTAATTTAGCTGGAGATTAGCTCAGCTTCTTAGCAGCCCAAAAATTCTGTTGGCTTTTTAGAGCTTGTGTTTAACAAAGACTCCTACATCCCTTTCTGTCAAGCCGGCGCCCTCTGCCTGCACCCAAACATCATTTACGCTTCTCAAAAAGCTGCCTCAACTTTATGACTGGTGATATTTCTTAGCCCTTTTAAACACATACCCCAAACATGAGCCAATATCTGGAAGAGGTCAGGGGAAGGGGAGATGGGAGGTGTATTTTGCTGTTTATAATATGAAAATGGTTAGGTCTTCGGAACACGCTTTTTCCCCAAAACTGCACACATTCTTTGCCCATCCCATGTTAACCCCCTTGAAAATTATAGAGGACATCTCTGATGATGGCTTGGAGTTCTTACAGTTTTTATTTGGAACTTTTAATCAGATCTAATATGTGTTATGCACATAACGTAACTAGAGTCCCGTGACCTTACCAGTAATGTGGCTATATTCGACAATTCCATCCCTGGTGATTAGATCCCACCAAGAAAATTGAAGTGGTGACAGATTTGGGGCAAGTGTGTTTTCTTTAATTTCTAACTATGAAGTGTTCGGGACTTTAAACATCTTCCAGAGCTTTGATAGCAGACGCTCCCCTCTCCTGACACTCTTGGCTCCAAGAGCCTCCGCAGACATTGCTTGTTGAACCCAACCCTCTACACGCAGAGCTCCAGTACCGTCGCTTTCCCCGAGGGTCTTCCCCCCCAGGGCCCATTGACGCCCCATAACTCTCGGTTACCACAACAGGCTGCTGGTCAACAAGTAACTGGTTCTGGCAAACTAGATGAATTGAACTTTCTTCCCCTTTCCAATCCCCTACTTTTTATATGGACCCAGTTTCTACTATATTTAGCAATCAGGCTTAAATTCCCACTTCCCAACCCAGTGCTCTGTCCATCTTCCCCTTTCTGAAAATTCTTCAATCTTTTCAACCATGACAGGCCTACAAACTGGCCAGGTATGCAGGATTCTGGGCCCACACTCAACAGGTGTGAACTGAACTCACAGCCACTCCTCAAGAGGCTTGTGACATACGGAAGGACGTAGAGGCCATCTGGAGGAGGAGAGGTGGTTGAGCTAGGGCTCAGTTGCCACAGGGCCTCACACACTTCAATAATAATAATAATAAAATGCTGAGACAAATAGAAACATGTCCTGTACCCAGTGACTCATAGCTCTAAGCTGATCTCACAATGGCCCCACCTCACTATTAAAAAAATGAGAGACACAGGAGAGAGAGAGTGAGAGAGGGAACAATTCAATTCCATGTATGTCCATGCATGTCTGTTTGGTAACCACAACAACCAACCACAAATGGGAAGTGATTCCTGACAAATGGCATTGTCTGAAGTTGAGGCCATCCCTTGGGCTCCTGAACTGTCCCCTGGGCCCTCAAAGAAGCAGGTGGCCCTTGGGCTATTTGGCCCCCCTGCAAATGTGAAATCTCCCTAGCACTAATACCTCACACCAGGAGAACTACAGAGCTGTAGTCAGGATGGAAAATCACTGGCTGGCATGAGGACCCCTGGGAGCCAGTCAGAAATTACAGGGTGATGTGTCAGGATCCAGGAAAAGATGGGTGTGATGATCATGTCATTCTTTCTCTTTGGCACAGAAAGAACACACCTGAGTCTCCAGCCTCCATCCCAGAGGGTCTGAAGGCCAAAGTACAATGAACCTTAGGGACACCAGGCCCGATGCCAGCACTTCACATATGAGAATGAGGCCCAGAGAAGAGGAGAGATCTGGCCATAGGCAAATAGCATGTGTGGTCGATGTTTCCAATAACGGGTAATTGGAGTAAAGAACCTGGAGAGAAGTGAAGGAAGGAAGCTGAAAACATGTAAACATCAGAAGCAATGATAAGCTAAAGAAAGTCATTCAGTGAAACACCACTTACTCCTTGCAGAGTGGCTTACTGTAAAAAGCAGAAGCACTATCCTCAGCCCTTACCCCCAGTGGGTCTCCCTTCTCCCCAGCTCTGACTCTTACGAAGGCAAAATGCTGGCTAGAAAGTGACTCACTTTGGGCACTGACTTTGTGACTCATTCTCTGCTCTCTAACCACTAGGCCAAGCTCCTTGAGACTTTAGGGGATTTTACGAAATCTAGGACAAGCTGGTAAGAAAAGGATCTTCCTCGTTTTAGAGATAAATAGGTATTTTGTGAATGCATGGTGATGGGTTGTGTGAAATAAAAGACAAAGTAAGTTCATAATTCATTTGGCATGCTTTAAGCTAGGCTTAGTGCTCAGGTGGACCATCCGTTTTAATTCTCCTGACAATGCCTTGGGTAAGTAAATATGCTGATTCTGTGTTTTTAGAAGCTAAGGGTCAGACATGATTAAGTCACTGGAAATGGAGTTTTGGAAAGGTTAGGTAACTTACCCAAGGGGACAGAGCCCGGATTCAAGGCCAACTCATCCCAGCTTCCTCTGTCCTCCACCCTCGTTTCCCAAACCCACAACTGACTATAACGTTTTTCACGTGGTCAAGTCATAATTAACTCTGTTATTTTATCAACACAACAGTTCTGTGGGATGTTGGCAAAGAATTTGTCACGTTAAAAAGAAACACAGGGGGGCCTGGGTGGCTTAGTTGTTAAGCATCTGCCATCGGCTCAGGTCATGATCCCAGGGTCCTGGGATGGAATCCCTCATTGGGCTCCTTGCTCAACAGGAAGTCTGCTTCTCTCTCTCCCACTCCCCCTACTTGTGTTCCCTCTCTTGCTGTATTGCTCTCTGTCATAAATACATAAAATATTTTTAAAATAAATACAGATTTGGAGGTAGAAAATCAGCATGGCCTTGAGAAAATGGCATCCCGCATATGAACATCAGCCTTCCTCCTCCCTTAGATGGGAGCACCGCAAGCACCTAGGTGGTGGGCTTACTTCGAAGATGAAATAATGTCATGTAAGTAAAAATCACTTTGCATAAACTGCCACGTGTTGTTCAGTGACAGGTAAACAGGTCACGGAGCAGGACAGAGATGGCAATAGGACCAACGAAGGGCGAACCCAGTGGACCGCGTCTCGTGTAAAGTCATTACGCGGCCCACAGCAAGTAATAATAGTAATATAGTTCTACGTAATGCCTAAAGCTTCATTGTTGATATATGGTTTTTTAAAACACAGTTTTCTTCAAAACCAATAGCCAATACCGTGGTTTAAATTTATTTTTTTTCTTTATTCAATGTAGCCATTTACAGTTCTCAGGCTATGATAGATGTCAGGGAAGTTACAATAGCCCATGGTAGCAACGCTATCGCTAATCCCAGCTGCTCTCTTCTGAGGTAGGTGTGTGTAGTTGCGGAAACAGGCACAAGGGTCCCTGGCACCCCCGGCTCCACACCTGTGAGTGGAGGACTGAGAGTGAACTAGGTCCGGTGGGTCTCTCAGACTGGCCTCCTCCTGCCCCCAAATAGCCTGCTTGCCCAGACCGCCACAAACTCCCCACACCCTAAGTAGGTATCAGAGCACAGAGGTCCCCACAGCGCTGGGGCCGGTGGAGGGAGCTGGAAAGTCCGTCCAGGAAGGCCTTCTGCCCTGGTGGAGAGGATGAAGCCTCCCAACGTGCCTCCAGGACTCACCTCAAACGACTTTCTCTGCCCTCATGAACAGAAACTCATGCTGCTCTGAGTCAGGCCTCCTGTTTCTCATTTTTCTCCGCAGCATATTTTCCCACTGTGCTTTTTCTGGACTTCTTCTTTCCTTAAATCCTCAACTCACCCCGCAGGACCTTGTCTTCTCTGTTCTCCCCAAGCCCACTTCCCAGTTTTTCCCTCAGCCTGTGACCTGTTCCTGAGGTAACTGGGGAGGCTCCTGTCTGGTCCTTGGACACCCCAGCAGCACACGGTCTAGGCACTAGGCTCCAGAGTCTGACTCTGCGTCTTAATGCAGGCTATGCTCCTAAGGGCTGTGTGACCCTGAACCGGCAACTCAACTTTTTACATAAGCCTCAAAGGACCGGCCTCATAGAACCACCATGAAGATTAAAGGAAATGATGCTTGCCAAGGGCACATTACATGATACATACTCTCAATGTATGTAGTTTTAGGCACTTGGAATACGATAATTGGTGCTTTCTTTTCCCATCCCTCCTCCAATCTCTGGGAAAATATCTCTTTTTTCTTAAAGTTAAATCCCCCATTTCCTCGTGCTTTTCAGCCTTCCCCCAGGAACCCAGGCTCTGAGCTGTTCCTCTTCTCCACAGTGTTCCTACTTTCTCGTCTGCCCTCTACCTCCTCCTTCTCCTCTTAGACCTTCATGTCCATTATAGACACCAGCCCTGGAAGCCTAGGCTAGAAACCTGACATTTGCTTACAGTCCCCCAGGCCCATGATTCTTCCCACAGAACCTCCCTGCCTTTGCTTCTCCCGGCATATCTCAATGCTGCCACACCCCCTCCCTTGATCAGCAATCTTGCCCCCTTCAATTCTCCAATCTTGCCCCCCTCCTCCCTGTGTTCCCCTTCCTCCAGTCTTGCCCCCTTCCTCCCTGTGTTCTCTATCCTCGGGGAACCCTTTCCTCTCTTGCAAGACAGGGACACTGATCCTTCAAGTATGACTTAGCCAAATGTCTCTCATCATTTCCATCAGTTTTCAATGCTCCGAGTCTACCCAGTTTTCAAATCATATTATTATACATTTAAGCTTTCTCTCTGAGTTATAGGCATGTCAAAGACATCTCTCATATGTCCCTTACAATGCCTAATGGAGTGCCAGATACAGAAAAGGCCCTGAGAAAACGTTCATTGATTGATTGATAAGGAATCAGTCTGCAAGCTTTAGGAAAAGGGAGATATCTGAGTGGAAAATTCCATTAGCTAACATTTTCCCACCCTTACTATGTGCTAGGTGATGGAGTTAGTGCTGGGAAAACAACAGATGCAAGAATGGATTCCACCACTGAGCCACACATCTTACTTGTACTGTTCACTTAATCTTCATAACTGTATTCAGTAAGTACTATCATTATACGCATTTGACAGAAAAGGAGAAGTGACTTGCCCACTCTCATCCCCAAAGTGAATGTTAGAGCTGGTCACATATCTGCTGGCCAATGAATTCAATTCAATATTGAATTTGAAAAGGTAATTCAATTTTTCAAAACATCCTCAAGACCTACAGAGTCCTAAAAGTGACTGTAGATCCTTCTAAGAGTTGGGTGAGCGTCTAGTCCAAGGCTTTCTCAATCCCAGTGCCTTTGTCCCACTGCCTGTGAGTCAGGGTATGACCTCGAGTCAATATAAGCAATAACAAATAACACCTACAAATATATTTAGAAGCAACTGAGACATTCTTCTTAATATTCTACAATACTATATACACTCTTGATAAAGATCAAAGTTAGAATTTTGAAGGTTAAAATTGCAGTTGCCTTGAAAAATAGTTTTAAAAACACACTAGAGCTTTCATGACTATCAAACTTAAAATACTCTGAAGAATGCTATGTGTTTCCAAGTGTTTAATGAGCTAGGCTACTCAGAACTAGAAGGAATCAAGTCGACGGTGTTTTGTTTGTTTGTTTGTTTGTTTAAGTCTTGTGCTTGTTGTCTATTAGCCATGGAATGATAAATAAAATACTCTTTCTTTCTTTTCAGATTTATAGTCAAGTAGTTGGGTTATTGGGATGACCATAGTAACAGAAATAATCAGGCAGTCCCATTTATTAAAACAATTGGTCCTATAGAGAGAAATATTTGAGGTCCAGTTATGTTGTTAAACCATGCAAACAAACAGCATTTGAACCTTAACTAAAGGTTTTAATTTATTCACTTACTCAACAAGTATTTCTTGGATGTCTACTATATGCCAGCCATTCTTTCAGCCTGGGGAGATAAAGATGAAGAAGGCAGTCAACCCTCTTTCCTTCTTGGGTCTTATATGACCCAAGATGATATGACTATATAATGGAGGTAGTGGTACAACTATGAAGAGAAAGTAGCAGAGCATGGAATCAGAAAGTATCTGATGAAGTCAGTGGGGGCTTGAGGCCCAGAAGTCCAGGATGACATCACTGGAAGGTGACATGTGAGGAAGACTGAGTGAGGGGAGGGAGGGATCCATATGAGGTTCTGGGCTAAGAGCATCCCAGGCAAAGGGGAGAGCCAAGTGCAAAGATTTATAACAGCCAGAGCTTGGCATCTGTGAGGAAAGGCGGGGTGACAGGGAGGATGCAGAAAGGGATGGCGATTAGGCTGGAGAAAGGGAAGGGAAAGATCTTGGTGCTCTGAAGGGTCTGTATTTTCTTCTGTATGTTTTGGGAAGCCCCTGGAGGGTTCTCAGCAGAGGAATGACATATATGATCCATGCTTATGAAAGACTACTCTGTAACTGATTGTTTCACAGAACAGTTCCTGAGACACCAGGTGATTTCTAAAACACCTGGGGTTTTATGGCTTTTCATGGTTCATCTGAGATGATTTGTTTAGGGAGGGAACATGGATCCCAGTTTAGAGAGGACAGTTTGGCTCACAGCAAGGAGGAAGCCATTCTTGGCAAAGGTAAATATGTACATGGTGATGAGGTAGAAGTCAGCAAGTTATGTAAATTAGCATTTCCCAAAGTAGCTTGCGTTCACACCATTTCAAGTTACGGGATTAAACTTTATACGATAAAGAGTTGGGTCAGCCCCGGAAATACTCTGCTCAGAAAAGGTAACCCGGCCTCTTTCCTGGAGGCTCCCTCAGAAACCTCAGTGTGCTCATTTACAACCTAGACTCTTCCAGACCAAGCTGGAGTTGGCAGGGTTCCCCAACTTATCTGACCACAGGATCCTTCACCTCACACAATGCTGGGAACCCCAGTGTGACGACGTCAGCTTAAAACCAGCTAAGACCTATTTGGAGATGAAAACAGGGATATAATAAGTAATAGACCTTGAAGCTATGGGTCAGGCATTTGGGGTTAATACGGGGCCAATGTCAACTTAGCAGTTTGATGAAGTTCATAACAAATAAAAACTTGAGAAGGTCACTTTCGCTGTCCTGTTGAGAACTGAAGGATGGAGCCTAGCAGGGAGTTTGCAAGATGACCCATTGGCTGTGGGAAGAAAACGTGATGATGTCTGCTTATATTTATTTTGCCTCAAAAAACCATAAAGAAACTCATATTCTAATATTTAACACATGATTGAAAGCTGCACATGTCATATGATTGATGAATACGTACGTTAGGCTTAGATGTTCAAGATGCTATGGATAGGGATCATGGAAAGCTTGGAGGGAGATAACCTGGAGAAGGAAGTGTTTGGTGCTTGCACTGAGCCGTGGTTGTGGAAGTGAAGGGTAAAGAGCATGATCAAGAACTTGATGGGAGTGGGACTTGTGGGGAGAAGGTGCAGGGAGCAGGAGGCGGTCATCAGCAGAACTATGACGAAACGGGCATGGAGGGGACTGAATGATGGCTCCAAGGCTTGGAGCTCTGGAGTTGGTTGAAGCTGGTGACAGGGAAATTGAGAAGGAATAGAACAAGGGGACAAAGTAATCATTATGCATCTGTAGAGCATCACTTAGAGTACTTAGCCCACTGCCTGGGACATAGAAAGTGTCCAATAAATGTTGCAAGATGAATGAACGAGTGAGGAACTGAATCAGTGAAGGAAGATATGCTGAGGGCTTGGCAAGAGAATACAGAATAGGAAATTGGGGCAAAACGAAAATTGTCTTCCAGATCAGGATTCCACAAATGCTATTTCCTAAAAACAAAATTTAAAAACCCATTGTAACATCTTTGATACTTGTTAATTTGTTTTTAACATGAGATCAATACTATTTTCAAGGGAGCAATATCTCAGATATATCTATACTTTTTACAGTAGACTTTAAAAACTTTGTGTCATATATGTTCATTATAGAAAATCAGAAAATGCAGGCAAACAAAAGAAAAGGAAAAAAATAAAGCACATTATACCACAACCCAGAGATAACCCAGGCATATTTTTACAAAAATGGGTTTTTGTTCTATATCCTACTTTGTAATTTTCACTCAAAGATGTGTTCTGAAGATTGATTGATTGATTTCAGAGAGAGAGAAAGAGAGTGGGGGGGGAAGGGCAGAGGGAGAGGGAGAAGAAGAGAAATTCAGTAGACGCTGTGCTGAGCATGGAGCCCAGCAGCGAGCTTGATCTCACAACCCTGAGGTCACGACCTGGGTCAAAACGATGAGTCAGGCGCTTAACCCACTGTGCCACCCAGACACCCCCAACAATGTCTTCTAAATATCCATGCATGTCAATACATATGCTTCCCTGAAGTCATTATTAACATCTGCATAACACTCCATTATATGGAGACATTAATATACTCAGCCAATCCTCTACGATTGTACCAGTAAGCTGGTCTTTTGCTTCTTTGCTTTGTGTCTAAAGATGCTGAAATAAATATACAGTAACTACATCTCTGTCCATGTACGTAATTAGCTCCCCAGGTTTCATACCTGGGGGTTGAATTACTGAGTCATTTTAAATGTCTTTGATAGGCATTTTTGAGTTACCCTCCAGTAATTGTGAATGAAATTTCATAACTTCTGTGAACTCTTCACTTTAAACTACACCTTCCCCCATACTCACATCTTACCTGTTTTTTGCAGCAACCCCACAGGCAGGACTCATCCCCATGTCACAGGTGAAAAAGAATTCCAAGGCCGGTCTAAGCCATTCTCAAGGTTACACAGCACTCACACTGAGCTCTCCTGAGGGTGCTTTGCACGTCACTAGATGAGATGCTCACATGTCAATGAAAAATATCAGCACACTGATCTGTAATTTTCTCCACAACAGCAAGATACACGAGCTCAAGTTTCTAATGAGAGTGTTTCAAAATTAAACAACACTTTGACATTGAATTCTCTTTCCTTGTAGGAAAGGCTTCCTGATGTCTTGCCAAATAACTAACTTTGCTCTTGAGTGAGTCCCTTTGTTAAACATGGTTGCTTGTAAGTGACGCCTAGCTGCTAGTAATGTTTATGGTATGTGAATGTTCTTGTTTGCCTTTAAGCAGTAAAAGGATCAGAGAAACACAGAGTTCAAAAGGGCCTGGCAGATCATTTCATTTCTAACCAGCAGAGATAAGAGCAGCCTGTCTCTGTCTAATTGGGCAAGGGACTTGCCCAAGGTCATACAGTCAGTGAGTAGCGCACATAGGATCAGAGAAGGAAGTCTCCTGACCTCCAGCCAGAGCTCGGTTAGCATCACAGAATCCTTTGATTGGTTTTTACCTCAAAATCATGGAGTCTATCCACATAATTTTGCATTTGGAGAAACTGAGGCCCAGAAAAAGGAAGTTTATTCAGTGCTGCACAGGTAATTAATAGAAGAGCCGGGGTGAGGGCCCAGGTGTCCTCGCTCCAAGTTGTGAGACTGGTCCCAGATTCTACTCTACTCCATTAGAATCCATGCCCAGAAGCCAGGACCCAGACACTCACCTCAAGTGCAAATTTTGAGGAGGCGCAAAGATAAATAATATTTGTGCAATATTTTTAAATGAAAATTAATACAAAAATCTCCGCAGTGAACAAAATAGCCGAACTTTAAATGAAGATAGGATCCGACCCCCTATGTTACATGATCCACTTCCCTTGGCTCACCCCAACCTTGGTCCAGTTAGAGGCTGTCTTTTATTTGAAAATTTGGTACTTTGCTCATCATGGGTGTGTTTCCATAAAGTTTTGTGCCCGAGAAGAGGCCTCAATCTCCTCGCCCTAGTCCTAGTGCTCTAGAAAGACCTCCAGAGTCTGAGCCTGAGGAGGCCATATATGTAAGGCTCCAGAGATGAGATAGATTGCTCAGGGGGAGCTAAAGGCCCATGACTAATGGGACCAATCACACGCACAGAACAGCCCTCCAGCTGGGTCCCAGGGCCATGGCAACGGCCAAAATTGTTTATGGACCTAAAGCTGTAAATAACTCAAGTTCTCATGATACTAATTTGAGGTATTCAAAAGCTAATCATTAGTATTCTCTATAAAGTTTGGTACTCAGTTTCATAAAATTTGACATTTAAGCCCTGGGTGTGAGGAACTGGTTCGTCAACTAAGATGACAGAAATCTGGGCATTGTCACTGACCACAAGCTCCCCGTGAGCCCCCCATGGGAGGTGACTGTCAGAAACGCAGATGGAATCTCGGGCTGAATTCATGGGCTCATGGTTTCTGGGATCTAATTTCATGGAAAGTCAGAGCCAAGAGAACATATTCGGACTTCTCTGTGGGAAAGCCTCGAGGTTGCTATTTGAGGTTGGAAGAAGGGTCATTGTTATGTGTTAAATGGTGATCACCCCGTCCCCCCCACAAAAAAAGTTGAAGTCCTAACCTGCAGTGGATGTGACCTTATTTGGAAACAAGTCTTTGCCGATGATCAAGTTAAGGTGAAGTGATAAAGGATGGTCCTGATCTGATCTGACAGATGTCCATTTCATGAGAGGAACTTTGGACAGAGGGACAGACACACACACAGGGAAAAAGCCACGTGAAAGTGAAGGCAGAGGTCGGGGTTAAGTATGTGCAAGGCACAGAACAACAAATGTTACCAGATAACCACCGGGAGCCGGGAGAGGGGTATGGAACAGATTCCCCCTCAGAGTGCTCAGAAGGAGCGAACTTTGCCGACACTTTGACTTTGGACCTCTAGACTCCAGATCTGTGAGATGCACCTGCCTTATTTTAAGCCACCCAGGTTGTGGCAGGCCTAGGAAATGAACACAGAACTCCTCACAGCATATGACCCAGGAACACCTGCAGCAAGGAAACCCATCCACTCAGATTCCAATAAACAAAGCCAATGTCACGCCAGTCTCAGGGCCTGGCATGTGGGAGACGGGCAACGCTCATTCATTAAGAGAGAAGTGAATTTCAAAGTGATCCACTACTGCCAGAGGTAAAAAGAAGGGATTGAGGCAGCAGGCTGTCTTCCTTCAACTTCTCACTCATGCTAAGCATGAATTGTTTAAAACTTCATTCTATTTTCAGGGGATGAATCACAGGAGATCACACAAACAGCAGCATAGGGATTATCAAATTCAACCCTCTACTCTAAACACGAGGAAAATAGGATTCAGTGAGTTAGGGGACCAGCTCTTTCCATAGCCATGTCTCCTTCCCACACAAGGGAACTATTTTCCCTTTTCCCCCCATCAAACATTAACATACCCCCTAGTACTTTCCTGCCATTTACAGTTTAAATTTAAATGAAAAATTATTGGGGTGCCTGGGTGGTTCAGTCAGGGAAGCATCTGACTCTTGATTTCAGCTCAGGTTATGATCTCAGGGCTATGAAATCGAGCCCCATTTAAGATCCTCTCACTCCCTCTCCCTCAGCCCCCCCTTCTCAAAGGAAGAAAGAAAGAAAGAAAGAAAGAAAGAAAGAAAGAAAGAAAGAAAGAAAACAAAATGTTAAAAAATGAGAAATGTTTTAAGCTGATCAACAGTCAGGAAAGAGGTGATGCCTACTGGTGGTTCTCTTGAAGGAATAACCATATCTGGCATTTATGGAGAATTTATTTTGTGCCAGCCCCCCTGCACTAAGTGCTTCAACTCAATTATTTCCTTTGGGGCTCACAGCAATGCTACTAGGTGGGTTTTTATCCCTGACTGATGGGTAAGTAAAAAAGGTAAACCCACATGGTTTTCTGAAGTCCAGGTGCTTAACCCACTCTGCCATGTTGTCGCTGGGCAAGCTTGAGAGGAAGAACGGGGAGAGGTCTGGGCTGGGATCTGCTCCGGTCTGCTTCAAGCCTTAGGCAAGTGTCTTAAAAAAAAAAAAAAAAAAAAAAAGATTTTATTTATTTGACAGAGAAAAACATAGCCAGACAGGGAACACAAGCAGAGGGAGTGGGAAAGGGAGAAGCAGGCTTCCTGCTGAAGCAGGGAGCCCGATGTGGGACTTGAACCCGGGTCTCTGGAATCATGACCTGAGCCGAAGGCAGTCACTCAACCAACTGAACCACCCAGGCGCCCCTAAGCAAGTGTCTTCACCCTTCACTCGGCTCTCAGTTTCCTCACCTGCAAATAGAAGTGGCTGGCCCAGAGCACAGATATTGAAGTCTTTCCACTATGGGTTCTGGCTTTATTCGTTCGTTCCACAAATACTTATCAAATGTGCATTATATGCCCAGCACCATCCCCGACACTGAGAATGTAACAATAAGCAACATCAACAAAGATCCTGCTTTCATGGAGCTTGTGTTTTAAGGATGGAGCTAAAGGTAAAGAATCCAAACAAGCACGGTAAAACTTCCAGAAAAAAGATAAGCCCCCAAAAGGAAACAAAGTAGGCTAAGGCTTTGAGAATGGCAGGTGTTGAAAAGTGGCTGTTTTACATGGGGTAGTCAGGGAGGGTGCTCTGAGGAGGGGACCTCTGAGTAAAGAATGGAATCCTAAGAAGGAGGATAAGAAATGAGCCTACACAAGTTACTTGGAACTAAGGGCATTAATGCTGCAAGAGCATCCACCGCTGGGAAATGATGGTTGAGAATGTCTGAGATTTAAATCAGATGTATATGGAAGTTTTGTTAAAGTCCAATTTCATGATGGAATTTTAGTGTTATTTAGCAGTCTCAAAAGTAGATAATATGCTCAGTTGTTTTGTCAATTGTTCTAAACATCACTGAGCAATCCTGGCTGAAGTAGGTTAGTGGAAAGAACAGCAGTGGGTGAGGGTCCATTATCGCCGTGCATAGGCTGATTCGGTTAACAGAGGTTTGTACTGAAAGATGGCAGATGATCTGGAGTCAGACAGATTGTATTTGGCCCATGTTTACATGTTAAAAGCTTCAAGAAGAAATGGTTTTTCAGTCTGTGGGTTGCACCTCTCCCACAGCTCTGACACCTGCTCCTTCTCTCCCTGCCCAGCACTGCTGCTCGGGGCCAGGATGCCAGCATCTTTCACCTCTGTCTCCATTCTCTTTCCTGCCTGATTCATTTTCTACCCTCTAGCCAGGACAATATTTGTGAGGTGAAAATTGTATCACATCACTGTTCTCCTGAAAACTGACCAATGCTGGTGGTTACACAACTGTACGTGTTCATCAAAATCCATAGAATTACACACCTAAAAAGAGCAAATGTCACTTTAGGTAAACTCCAATTCCATAAGCCCAGCTTAAAAATTCGGCAATAGTCACAGCTCTCCAGGTAAACAGCTAACCTTTCAGTGGGCTGTAGTATTATGTCATGCTGAGAGATTCCTTCTTAGCCTAGATTCAAAGCCCAGACTCATCCCATCACTTATTAACTGGGCAACATTGACCAAGTCACCTTTGTACTTTGTGCTCCTTCTCCAGATTTGTCAAAATAAAATAATAGTACTTACTTCTTAAACTTGTCATAAAAATTGAGTTAATTCCTATAAAGCACTTAGATTCTTATGAAGCACTTCCTATAAATCAGATCCTGTTACATAAGTGTTCATTAAACATACAGTACTCCTAAGCGGCCTCATAATGCCTTTTGTGATGAGGCCATGTGTGAGTTTGTTAGCTTTGGGCAGCGTAAGCAACAGAATTTTGTTGTCTCCCCGTTCTAGAGGCTAGAAGTCCAAGAGCCAAGTGTTGGCAGGGTTGGTTCCTTTTGGGGACTGTGAGAGAGAGTCTGTTCCTCTCTCGTAGCTTCTGGTAGCTTTCTGGCCAAACTTTGGCATGCCTCAGCTTATAGACGGACCACCTCAGTCTCTGCCTTCATCTTCACGTGGCCTTTTCCCTGTGTGATGTCTGCCTCCACATATTCCCCCTTTTAATAAGGACTCCAATCACAGTGTCGGGAGCCTGTCTTACGCCAGTGTGACCTCATCTAACTTAACTAATCACATCTGTAACAGTCCTATTTCCAAAAAAGGTCACATTTGGAGATGCCAGCAGTTAGAACTTAAACCTAAATTTTTGACATAACTCGACCTTGGACAGGCCCTGACATGTTTGCCTCTCATCAGTGTCCATAATGTCTTTCCTGCAACCTCCCACCATCCCCTCCTTGCTTGACAAACTCCCACAGAGCCTCAGGTTTCAGTTAGACCATCCTTGTTTGGGAAGAACCTCCTGAACAGTTTTCCAACCCACCCATTCAGTTTAGGGACCTTTCTCATGTTCTCCCAGTGCCCCCTGGGTTTTCCTGTCTGCAACCTTTGCCACTTCGCACTTTACCTACCTGTTTACCGACTTCAAAACCCTCCCGGACAAGGATGGCTAACCAGGATGGATCCTAAGTAAATAGCTATTGTATGAAGGAATGCTAGGGTCTCTCCCCATATTCCAGGCATCACCTATCTTACGTTTCTATGGATGGATGGAAGAAGAAAGCTGCAAATATTAGCAAGCAAATGTTAACAAGCAACATAGCAGTTAGAGTTTAGTTTGAAGATTAGACACCATGCTCAGTATTTCAAAGAATAAGCATTTAATACAAGGAACTGATGGCAGTTGTCAGACGGTTGTAAAAGCCAAAAGAGAATGCTGAAAAAATCCATATAGGTAACTGTGGGAAAGCATTACCACCCCTAAGACAGCGGGAACAGAAGGGAAACAGAAAGGTTACTGGAAAGCAAGAGTGAGAGGAGAGGGTCCTGAGAGGCCATGGCTAAGATCTCAGATGGTGACTGTGGCTCGGACCTCTGGCCTGGAGAACACCCATAGCTGATACAGGGTGTGTTGAAAGCTACGGAAGTAGAGCCAGGATGACCCTCTGCTGTCAGAGCAAGAGGTCAAAATGCCCAGCAAGGAATTCTGGGCAATGCAGTCTGCAGACTCCCAGCCACAGCGTCACAGAGCAGAGAAGGCAAGAGACACACAGTCAGCCAAGCACAGAACCTGATGTGAAAGTGTGTCAAGTTCACATAATTAGGAAAGATTCCTGCTGTGGGTTTCCAGCGCTGACTCTGCCCCAGGTTGACCTTATCCTTGGGCCAGTAGCTTCCCTCCTCTTAGCTTCTGGTTACCTATCCACAGCAGGGAGAAGGGACTAGAAGGCCTCTCAAGGCCGGGCCATGGCAAGGATGAGCAAGGATTTGAACGGAAGCACTGGGCTGCTGTTGGCGATTTCTGGGCTGCTGTTGTCACTCAGAGGATCCTATCCCAGGCTTTAGCTGTCAAATAAATATGACACTTCCTTTTTCCCGTTCTCTAGCTACTGTTTACATGCTCCAAAGAAGGCAGAGGAAGGAAGCCAGGACGGCCTTTCTCCAACGTGGTGACCCTCTCAGAGAAACGTTTAATATGGTGATTCCAAAACAGTCATGAAGAGGAATGTTTCACATTCAGTTAAACGAACAGAAATGTGAGATGGAGAATGCTTGTGGGGGTGGGGTGGGGTGCGGACCGGGGGAATCGAGTTGGGAGAAGACAACTGAAGAGAGTCTATGTTGTGTGTGCACATAGGGCCTGAGTCTACTGTGTGTCTGATTCACGCCAACAGTATTTTGTCACAGCTGCCCTGTGCTGGCCTTCCTCTCTGTCTCCCATGGTCTGCGAGTTCCATCATGGTGCAGGGAGATTCAGGTCAAGTCCCGCTCAGCTGCGTGTCAGCTCGGAACGAGCTAATGTGTGTGCAGTACTTCTCAAGATGGTGCCATTTACAAGAGTGTGGTCACTTTATAAAAATACATCAAACCTTGATGGGGCACCTGGTGGCTCAGTCATTAAGGGTCTGCCCTCGGCTCAAGTCATGATCCCAGGGTCCTGGGATCGAGCCCCGCATTGGGCTCCCTGCTCAGCAGGAAGCCTGCTTCTCCCTCTCTCACTCTCCCTGCTTGTGTTCCTTCTCTAGCTGTGTTTCTGTCAAATAAATAAATAAAACATTTAAAGAAAAAACATTAAACATTGAAATGTGTTTATTAAAATGTACTAAACATGCTTAAGACGTTTGCACTTACATGTATGCCTTTATACTTCAATATACTAACTGTTACCCTTGGAGGGTAACAATTACCCTCAATAAAAAGTAAAACTGCAAGAAAGAGATTAATTAATTAATTAAAGTTAGTTTAATATAAGGTGATACAGTAGGAAGTGACCTACTTAGGTAACAGAGCTAGTAGTATGAGTATCTACACAGTAAAAGCAAGTATTCTGGATTTTGTAGACATAGCTAAAATCTGCAGGGACAACCTGTATATATAGACTATATAGCCTAGATAGTCTAGCTTCGCAAAAGGAAAGATGTTGAGTGTAAAAATTTGAGAAAGTATGGAGGGGAAAATAAAAACTATCATCTCACTCCTCCCACACCAAAAAAATTAAAATTTCTCCGTGAATTATGCATGCTACTGGACTGTGAGAGATGGACTGATGAAAATGTTGCTTGTTCCTTTCCTTCTTTTCTACTTCTTAACAGGTTCAGAAACTGAGACTTCTCCTATGCCAGATAGGGGTGACAATGCAGGGCTGAGGGAAACTAGGAAGGCAGTGTAACAGGTGAAGCAGCTGGGATTGGTCACTTCAATGCAGGATGACTAGCCGCTGAGCGCTGGAGGGAAAGAGAGGGGTCGTGAGGGCGTGGTGGGGACTGCGGCAACCTCAAGACCATGTGGTCCACACGCTCTTCTGCTTCCGCCTGTTCTTCCATGTTCCCAGTGTGGTGGGATCACTGAGATTTTTTCCCCTTTGTACTGTTATTTTATTCTTTATATTTGGTATATTGATCTGTTGGGAATTTATTTTTGTGTCTGATGTAACTTAATTTCTCCCCCCAAATGTTAGCCATTTAGCCCAACACCATTTGTTCAAGAGTCTATCTTTCCTCCCCTTACTTGAAATGCAAAATTGATTTTTGTATGTTCAGGTTATATCTGCCTACTTTTTCTTTTCTTTCTTTTCCTTTTCTTTTATTTATTTTCTTTTCTTTCTTTTCTTTTCTCTTTCTTTCTTTCTTTTTTGTTGTTGAAGTAGAGTTGACACACAAGGAATATTGATATTTTCAAGAGAAGCTGAACATCTGGAATTTTATGTGAAAGTCCCCAATTTTCAAACATTAGTGCCTAATTAATTTTTTAACTCTCTTCACAAAGTCGAAGACAACTATAGGCTAGATGGGGCCACCAACTTTCAACCTTGTTAAAGACAATGAGGGTATGTAGGGGTCACTGAAAGTCTAAGCAGGGATGTAACAAGAGCAGATATGTAGTTCAGAAAATTCCTGAGGCAGCTGGTGTGAGGGAAGGATAACATTCCAGATAAGATATGATTGGTGCTCTACCTAGGGCAGCGGAGAAGGCAGCTGGAAGGGGAGGAGAGGGTGTGATATTGCTAGAATCAATGTAGGGAAGGGATGCCCAAGAAGGGTGCCAGTGTTCCAGGGTTGCCTAGAGCCCTGGGTACCCACTGTTCCAGTCTGAGGAAGGAAGTGCCTTGTTTGAAAACACACAGCTGTGGAGGAGGAGCTGCTTCATATTAGAGATGCCTCCTCCCAAAATAGCAGAAAGATTAAACCAGCCTGGCGTTACAGTGCTTGAGGGCAGAGTCCTAAAGGTGGCTAGAGGGCAGGACCTGGGGGAAAGTCACATGGACCAGAAGCCAAGGAAAGGGAAGAGGAATGAAGTTGAAATGAAGTCCTACATCACAAAGGGAATAGAGATGCTTACTAGGAGGAAGAGCACGGAGGGAGCGGGTGCTGGATGGCTTGCTTGCCAGAAGTATTTACTGAGCCTCCACATGTGGCCAGGATCCTGCTGGGGCTAGGTTTGGGGGGTATAGTGATAAGAAAAGACAAATGAAATCAGTGTTGTCCCTGCTCTGAGGGAATCTTCTGGGAAAGATAGTGATTGAATCATCTCACGAATACACGCAAAGGTGCAAAACTGAGATAAGTGTTGGAAGGAGAAGGGCACCATGTTCTGAGGGCATCTCCCAAGAGGGTGGGGACCCACACTTCCAGAGGAAATGATGATTCAGCTGAGAGATGAGTAACACTAAAAATATAAACAGGGGGAAGGAAAGGCTTTTAGGCATCGGGAACAGCACGTGCGAATACCTGACTCATAGGAAGGTCTGAGAAGGCCAGTGTGGCTGCAGCAGGGTGTGGGGGCTCTCTTCAAAGGCCTGAGGAACTGTCACATGAAGACAGAAGGAAGCTAGTTCTGTGTGCTCTGCAAATGCATCATTTAAGGGTGCTGCAATGTGCTTTTTAGTAGAGACAGGTGGAGGTGTTTGGAAATTATTGTTTGCGTTGAGTTTGTTAAAATAAAAAGCTACCATTGATTCAAGTTTCGCATGTCCCCACCTCCTTTCTAAAGACTTGCCTCCTGAATCCACTAACAGCCTCAGAAGGCACGTGGTCCCCTTACCACCGCTGTTTGCTTGTGGCAGGGGCTCAGCTGGGTGCGTTTTACTTGGGGCTCCTCATGTGTTTATAGTCACTACGGTGGCTGGGGCTGGAGTCATCTGGAGGCTGGGGCCCCGCTGGAATAGCCGGAAGAGGTGCGTCTCCACCTCCTGGCTAGCTTGGGCTCCTCCTCGCGTGGTGGTCTTTGGGTAGTATATTTGGTGGGGTTCTTCCCCCAGAGCAAGCAACTCAGGAGAGACAGGTGGAAGTTACCAGTCCTTATAAAGACTGGCTCTGGGACTGCCCAGCGTCCCTTCTGCTGCAGTCACTGATCACAGTCGTCACAAGTCAGACTAGATTCAAGATTTAAGAGGGTGAAAATGAACCCCACCTTTTGATGGAGCAATGGCACGTGCATACAGGCGGGAAGGACCCGATGATGGCCGTGGTGGAGATAAGCCCTCCTAGACATCACAATTACTGACCCCATTTTACAGATGAAGAGAGCCAGGTAAAGAAACATAGTTGCCCAATATCACAAAACCACCAGCAAGGGGCAGAAGTAGGGCAGCAGACTTGGGTCAGTCTGACTCCAGAACATTCTGGACTTCATGAACCACTGTGCTCTTCCTTCGGTGCGACAGGACAGAGTCATGGAGACAGTCCCGGGTTCGGCTCCTGGGAGTGACTCTGACTTGCTGTGCGCAATCAGGTGATCTCCTTCCGCCTGTGGGCCTTGGGCTTCTCTGTGCAGGAGAGTTGGACAGTGGTTCCAGGAAGCTGGGGTTATGAGGGTTTGGGCGGCCCCCTTTGAGCTGGTGGGTCACCAGCTGCCTCTTCTCCTCACTTCGCGCACCGGGCCTCTGCTCTCCCTCCTTCCCTTTTCCTCTTAGCAACCCTCCGCTTTCCTCCCCCCCCCCCCCCCCCCCCCCCC
>PITA01019267.1:0-37986 GCA_004023965.1 Spilogale gracilis | reverse complement strand
CTCGAAATGGATGAAAGACCTCAACGTGAGGCAGGAATCCATCAAAATCCTGGAAGAGAACATAGGCAGTAACCTCTTTGACATTGGCCACAGCAACTTCTTTCAAGACATGTCTCCAAAGGCAAAGGAGACAAAAGCGAAAATGAACTTCTGGGACTTCATCAAAATAAAAAGCTTCTGTACAGCAAAGGAAACAGTCAACAAAACAAAGAAGCAACCCACAGAATGGGAGAAGATATTTGCAAATTACACTACAGAGAAAGGGCTGGTATCCAAGATCTATAAAGAACTACTCAAACTCAACACCCAAAAAGAAGATGGACACATCAAAAAATAGGCAAGAGACATGAAGAGGCATTTCTCCATAGAAGATATACAAACGGCTAACAGACACATGAAAAAATGTTTCACTAGCTATCAGGGAAATTCAAATGAAAACCACACTGAGATACCACCTTACACCAGTCAGAATGGCCAAAATTAACAAGACAGTAAACAACAAGTGTTGGAGAGGCTGCGGAGAAAGGGGAACCCTCTTACACTGTTGGTGGGAATGTAAACTGGTGCAGCCGCTTTGGAAAACAGTGTGGAGATTCCTTAAAAAATTGAAAATAGAGCTACCCTATGACCCTACAATTGCACTACTGGGCATTTACCCCAAAGATACAGATGTAGTGAAAGAAGGGCCATATGTATACCAATGTTCATCGCAGCAATGGCCACAATCGCCAAACTGTGGAAAGAGCCAAGGTGCCCATCAACAGATGAATGGATAAAGAAGATGTGGTACATATATACAATGGAATACTATGCCTCCATCAGAAAGGATGAATATCCGACTTTTGTAGCAACATGGACTGGACTGGAAGAGATTATGCTGAGTGAAATAAGCCAAGAAGAGAAAGTCAAGTAACGCATGGTTTCACTTACTTGCGGTGCATGAGGGGTAACCTGGAGGACAATGGGTGAAGGAACGTAAAGGGGAACTAGCGTAATCCAGGGAAAGGAACGAAACAACAGAGACTTTGGACACAGAAACAAACTGAGGGACTTGGAGGGAGGGGGATGGAGGGATGGGAGAGCCTGGTGGTGGGTACTGGGGACACCTAAAGCGTGGAGCACTGGGTGTGGGGAATGGGGAATGAATCTTGGAACACTGGAAAAAAAAATTTAAGTAACAATAAAAAAATTAAAAAAAAAAAGAACAGTGTGTTACATAAGTCTCACTTTAACTTCTTGAATTATCAATAACAAATAAATTAGCAATATGTTAATGTATACAGAAAATCATTTCAGGCTTTATAGAAGAATATTATATGAATTCTCAGGAAAGTCACTGCTGGTTTTATTACAGGACCATTGCTAATTACCCTGTTACCTTCACTGCATAGAATATTTCAGATAGAAGCCAAAGGAGATATTTTTCTCTGATCTTAGAACTGAGCATTCAAAGTACTGTTCCTTATATCATGACCGCCCTAAATATTATGATTTAGAAATTTTGTGATGTAATATGTTACAAAATCAACAATACAAATATAGTAAAAAAAATATAGTAAACATATACTTTGGAAATGAAAAAGGTCATTCATTAATGTGTTAAAAAGGACAAATAGAAATTGTGAACTATTATGACATGAGTTAATTTTATATGTATATATATTTTGAAATATCAATTAAAAAACAACATATCAAAACTAACATGAAAGTTAGCCAAAGCAGTGTGAAAGTGGAAATGTTTGGTTTTAAATACATTTATAACAAAAGCAGAAAAAAACAGACAAAATGAGTTTTACAGTCAATCGTAAAGGCCAAGTAAAATTGAAGAAACCCCCCCCAAAAGGTAGAAAGTAAGACATCATAAAGAAATACAGCAAATAGAAAATAATTTAAAACAACAGATAAAGAAAATAAAAAACTAGTTCTTTGAAAAAAGACTTAAAAATACGCAAACATCTTTCACTACTCAATTTTTTTAAAGTTTATTTTGTTTTTTCAGTGTTCCAAGATTCATTGTTTATGCACCACACCCAGCGCTCTATGCAAGCCTTGCCTTCCTTAATACTCACCACCAGGCTCACCCAACCCCCCACCCCCCTCCCTTCCAAACCCTCAGTTTGTTTCTCAGAGTCACAGTCTCTCATGGTTCACCTTTGGCTCTGATTCTCCCAATTCACTTTTCCTTTCCTTCTCCTAATGTCCTCCATGTTATTCCTTATGCTCCACAAGTAAGGGAAACGATATAATAATTGACTTTCTCTGCTTGGCTTATTTCACTACTCAATTAAATTAATATTAAGCAGGAAAAAGGACACAGCCATGGACCCAACTATCATTTTCAGAAGTAAGTACCTTTAGACAAATTTGATGAAATGGAAACTTTAAAACAGAGAATTATAAATCATCAAAATCTACACAAGAATATATAAAAAGCATGAATAGTATAATAAGCTTTTAAAAAGTTAAACCAATAATTAAAAATCTCATCCCCAGGAGGTAACAGACATCTGGGCACAAAGAGGCTTCCAGATGAAATTTTATCAAACTTTCAATGAACAAAATCTCTTTCTTACACAAACTATTTTAGAGAACTTTTTAAAATGTAAAATTATGTAATTTATACTAAAAGATCAGTAAAATCTTTACATGAAAACAAAACATGTAAAATACAAGAAAAATGATAAGCCAAACTTAAAAAGGGACATCAATGCAAAAATCCTAAGTACATTATTACTAAATGGTGCAATAGAAGAAACATGTAGACCAAGTTAGATTTATCAAGATTTCAAATTATGTCTGGTATCATAAAAATCTATCAGTGTAATTTGGTATACAACAAATGTCAACTAAATGACAGAAATCATATTATTATATGAATATATAAAGAAAAATAATTTGAAAAATCCAATAGCCTTTCAAGGTAGAAATAGAACTTCTTTAACTTATTGAAAAGAAAATCTATTCAAAATATTGAGCATATATTCATTGTTTAAGAAAAACATAAAATGCCTGCTACCACTACCCTTATTTAACATTGTATAATATATAGGGCCCAAGCAATAGAGTGAAAGAAGAAAGACAAAAAAAAAAAAAAAAAAAACCTTAAGAATTGGAAACAAAGCAAGTGAATCATATTTGCAAATATATCAAAAATTAAAGAGATTCTATAGCCAAATTACTAGAAATAAGAAAAAAAAAGTCTGACAGGATAGCTGATATAATAAATTAGAAACATTCCATAAACCAACAATAACTAGACATTGCAACAAAAGAAAGTGTATCATTTACAACAGAAATAAAAATATAAGGGAACTGGGCGCCTGGGTGGCTCAGTGGGTTAAGCCTCTGCCTTCGGCTCAGGTCATGATCTCAGGGTCCTGGGATCAAGGCCCGCATCGGGCTCTCTGCTGGGCAGGGAGCCTGCTTCCTCCTCTCTTTCTGCCTGCCTCTGCCTACTTGTGATCTCTCTCTCTGTCAAAAAATAAATAACATCTTTCAAAAAAAATATAAGGGAACTATAAATAAAACAAAAATATATAGTAAAAATTGCAAAATCTTACTGAAGTTTACAAAAAGTAGAACCCATATTCATATAGGAGAAAAATAAGTATCATAATAATGGTAAGTAGCTTCTAAATTAATCCACAGATTCAATGCAAATCCAATCAAAATTTAAGCAGGATGTGTGTGTGTGTGTGTGTGTGTGTAGACAAATTAGAGAACAAGTCCAAGAACAGCAAAGACAACTTGGACAAGGAAAACAGATTGGGGCGTTTGCCCTATCAGATATCAATACTGATTATAAGTTAAAGTAATCAACAGTATGAACTGGTATAGGAGTAGAAAAATAGAGGAAGAAAGAGAACGGAGATTCAAAAACAAACTCAAGTATATAAGAACATCTACTATTAGTGGTGGCATTGCAGATCAGTAGGAAAAACATAAAATAAATGGGGTTGGGACAACTGGCTTTCCTACCAGAAAAAAAAAAAAAAAAAAGATTATAGCCCTATCTCAGAGCCTGATAAGATCAAAGATAAAAGTATACAAAAAAAAAAAAAAAGAGGCTATTTTTATTCTCTCAGGGCAGGAATAGATTTTCTAATTACAAAAGCACAACTTACAGAAGAAACTATTGATAAATTTGAATATTAAATAAAAAATACTGTTAATAGGGGCACCTGGCTGGTTCAGTTGGAAGAGCATGTGTCCTTTGATATCAGAGTTGTATGTCTGATCCCCGGGCTGGTTGTAGAGATTACTTAAAAAAACGAAATCTTAGAAAAAATTAAAAATGAAAAAAAAAGATACTGTCAATAGTTTAAAAAAATATTCACCAGGAAGAAGTGATATGCCTCTGGGATACATAGTGAATTCCTGAAATTCAATAAGACAAGCTAATAGGAAAAAAAAATGAGTCAAGTATATTAAACTAGCTGATAATCTTAGTTGTAAATAACAACATCCAACTACTGCTGATTTGAGAATAAATAAAATTTATTGCATGTCCTCTGGGCAATCCCTCTAACCACCAGTAAAACCGAGCAAAAAGACGTGCATCTCCTGAATGCCGAGCGTGCACATCTAACACTCCTGTTACTGAATGCTAAAACATCCTCCCATAATCCTTGACATTAAATGTTACTGCTTTTACTATTGCTTCACAGCAAGATTCAAAGAGTAGGGAATTTTGCAAACTTAAAAAGGAGCCTCATATGCTAGGGAGGCAAAAAAAAAATTGCCTGTAAGAATTATAAACAAGCAACTCGTAGAAGAAAAAAAACTACAGGTCAATAAATGTATTTTAAAAATCCAATGTCATCTAACATATAAATGAAAATTAAAGTGACCTACCACTGACTTTCACTTCTTCCTATGAGGAATTTATCACTTAATCACAACCAGAAAATAGGACAAAATACATTGAAACAAAAATTTTCAGACATTGCACAACAGATTATGATCTCAGAGAGAGGGGAAACAAATGAGGTGAGCCTTATGATTGCCCCAGATTAAGACCACAGGGAGTTTCCAGGCCACAGCTCAGGGAGAGAATTGAAAGAGAGTCCAGTGATCTCACTGAGTTGCAGAGAAAGAGATCAAAGCTCAGATAGACTGCCCCAGGGAGAATTTGCAGGGCAGAGAGTATCAAGAGAGGAGGTAGCTGTAGAGAACAAGAGAAGTCTGAACATCTGCAAAGAAACCCTCTCTTATTCTTTACAGAATATGGGGTCTGCTTGTATGAAGGACAATCCCCGACATCAAGGAAAATCGCCGGGAAGCAGCAGAGATTAATAAGGGCTAGAACAATTTGTGTTCTTACAAGCCAGAATGAGATCTCGAAATTCACGGGGCTCCACGTAGAGTTCAAAGACCAGACACTTCTTAGCAAAACTAAATAATCCCTAGAATAAAGGCTACCCTGAACCACCTTTAAGAAGCTTAATAGCAAGCTTGGGGCACCTGGGTGGCTCAGTTGGTTAAGCGACTGCCTTCGGCTCAGGTCATGATCCCGGAGACCCGGGATCGAGCCCCACATCAGGCTCCCTGTGCGGGGAAGCCTGCTTCTCCCTCTCTCACTCCCCCTGCTTGTGTTCCCTCTCCAGCTGTGTTTCTCTCTGTCAAAGAAATAAGTAAAATCTTAAAAAAAAAAAGAAAAAAAAAGCTTAATAACAAGCTTCAAAAAAATCAAGTTCAATTTGACCTTCAAGTAATATAAGTACAAGGAAGAAAATACTAAACACTTTCTTAGAGGGAAAAAAAAAGAAATCCAGCACCCAAAAATCATGTAATTCGCAACATCCAGCATCAAGTAAACAATTACCAGGAATGCACAGAAGCAGGAATATATGTCCTATGACCAGAAAAGTCAGCCAATAGAAATATACTTAGAAATAATAGATGGTGAAATTTGTAAACAAGAACATTTAACAAGCTAGTATAAAGTTTATGAAGGTGCTCAAGGAAGTAAAATAAAACATAGTGGGAAGAGAAATAAAAAATGCAAAAATGAAACCCAAATGGAATTTCTAGAGATGAAATACATAATACATGAACTGGATAGAACTAATAGCAGATGAGATAGTAGAGAGGAAAAGACCAGTGTATGTCAACATACAGCAATAGAAATGATCCAAAACGAAGCAGAATGGGGGGGGGGGTGGAGAAACTGAACAGAAATTTAGTAAACTTTAAAAGAAAAAAGAGGGAAAGAGATACCATGTTAACACTAGTCAAGAAAAAGTTAGAATGGCTAGATTAGCATTAGATGGAGTAGACTTCAGACTAAAGAGCATTACCAGTGATAAAGATGACATTACATATTATATATATTATTATAGATGATAATTTATTAGAAAAATAGCAATTCAAAATCTGTATTCAATTCATAGCAAAAACCCAGATTCATATGAAATAAAAACTAACTGAAAGGAGAAAGACACATATCCAAAAAACTCTCTTTCAGCAACTGACATAAAAGAAAAAAAATTCAGTGAAGACATAGAAGATTTGAAACACTATAACTCATAATGTCCCAATTTAAAAGTATAAAACACTTCACCTGAAAACAACAGAATACACATTGAAGTATGCATGGACCATTTTCAAGGATTATACACTGAGCCATAAAACAATTCTCAATAAATTTACAAGCTATGAAAATAAACAGAGCTTATCATATAAATTATAAAATATATCCTATAAATATTCTCAGATCACAATGGAATTAAATTAGAAATCAATAATAATAAGATATATGGAAACCCCTAAATATCTGAACACTCAACAACAAATTTTTTAACCTGTGAGTCAAAAAAGAAGTCACAAGAGAATCTAGAAAACATCTTAAACTCCACGAGGGTAAATAAAAACAGCATATTGAAAATTTAAGGATGAAGCCAAAGGAATGTTTTACAGAAAAATACAGCATTGGATAATTGTATGAATAAAGTAGAAAGGCCAAAAATCCAATTATCTAAACTTCTACCTTAATAAATTAAAAAAGAAGAGCAAATTCAAAGAAGCAGAAGAATGGAAATGGTGGTAAAAACAGAAATCACTGAGGGAGAAAAACAATAAAATGCAACCAATGTTTGATTCGTGGAAAAGATCAATAAAATTGGTGAATCTTCAGCCGCATCAAAAAATAAAAGAGAGAAGAAACAAATTAACAACCTCAGGAATGAAAGGGAGGACCTCATCACATTTTCTATAAAAATGTACAGTGTGTCAGGAATAACACGAATAACTTTATATCAATAAGTCTGATAACTTAGACGAAATGAACAAGAAATTTGAAAGACAAAATCTATTATAGTTCATCCAAGGAGAACTAGATAATATGAATAGTCCTATATCTCTTAAAAAAATTGAATTCATAATTTAAAATCCTCCCCCAAAGAAACATCACACCTGAATAGCTTCACCGGCAAATTCTACAAAACATTTAAGGAAAAACACCAGTTCTACACCAGCTTGCCATAATACTGAAGAGGAGACATTTGCCACCTCATTTCATGAGGTAAACACTACTGTATTCATCTACTAGGGCTGTGATAACAAAATAGCAGAGTGGCTCAAACAACAGAAATTCAATTTTCTCACAGATCTGGAGGTTGGAAGTCCAAGATCAAGGTGCCAGCAGGTTTGGTTTCTCCTTTTTGACCACCTTCTTGTTGTGTTCTCACATGGCTTTTTCTCTGTGCATGCATATCCCTGGTGTCTTCCTCTTCTTATAAGGACACTTGTCCAATTTGATTATGGCCCCACCTTTACAATTTTATTTAATCTTAATAAGCTCTTTAAAGGTCCTATCTCCAAATACAATCACACTAGGGATGAGGGCTTCAACTTGGGAACTTCAGAACACACTGCAGTTTTTAACTATCTTGATACCAATATCAAAGATATTAGAAGAAAATTACAGATTAATCCTCTCATAAATAGAGATGCAAAAGTCCTTAACAAAATTTGCCAAGTCAAATCCAGAAATACATAAAAAGTGTAGTATATTGTGGCCATGTGGAGTTCATCCAAAAATGGAGAGTAGGTAAATGCTTGAAGAGTAATCAGTATAAGTCACTGTATGAATATACTCAAAATGAAGAAAAACAAATAATCCTTTCAATAGATACAGAAAAAATTTTAACAAAATTCAATTCCTGTTTATTAAAAAAAAAAAAAAAATCCTTAGCAGACTATGAATTGAAAGGAAACCTTTCAACCTGACAAAGAATATCTACCAAAAAACCCTACAGTTCACTCTTAAGAGTGAAAGACTGGGGGCGCCTGGGTGGCTCAGTGGGTTAAAGCCTCTGCCTTTGGCTCAGGTCATGATCTCAGGGTCCTGGGATGATCTCAGGGTCCTGGGATTCAGGCCCCCATTGAGCTCTCTGCTCAGCAGGGAGCCTGCTTCCTCCTCTCTCTCTGCCTGCCTCTCTGCCTACTTGTGATCTCTCTCTCTGTCAAATAAATAAATAAAATCTTTGAAAAAAAAAAAAAAAAGAGTGAAAGACTGAACTCTGTCCCTCTAATATCTGGAACAACTGAAGGATATATGCTCTTAACACATCCTTTCAACAACATACTGGAAGTATTAGTGCTGTTAGGCAAGAAAAAAAAAAAGATTATTAAGGAAGATGTATGAAACTCTTACTCAAAGATGATATGATTGTCTATACAGAAAACCATGAGCAATCTATTTTAAAAAGCTGTTAGAAATTATAAATAAACTTAGCAAGGTTGTGGGATATGCAGTAAAAATATAAAATCAGCTGTATTTCTATATATTAGCAAGGAACAATCTAAAACTAAAATTTAAAAATTTAATAATGTAAGAAACCTGAAATACTTGAAACATGCTTAAGACCTGTACACTGGAAACTACAAAGCACTGGGGCACGTGGGTGACTCAGTCTGTTAAGTGTTTGTCTTTGGCTCAGATCATGATCCCAGGGTCCCAGGACTGAGCCTCAAGCTGGGCTCCATCCTACTTAATAGGGAGTCTGCTTCTCCTTCTCCCTCTGCTCCTCCAGTCTCTCTCTCTCTCTCTCTCTCTCTCTCTCTCTCTCTCTCTCTCAGGTTTGCTTGCTCTCTCTCTCTCTCTCTTCCCCAAATAAATAAATAAAAATCTTTAAAAAATTCAAAGCATTGCTGAAAGAAATTAAAGAATACCTCAATAAATGGAGACATACACGTTGTCTTTGCATTAGAAGACTCAATATTGTGAAGATGTCAAATCCCCGCCTCCTTCCTCCCCTGCCTGGTATCAATCAAAATCCCATCAGGAGTTTTTTGTAGAAACTGACAAGCTAATTCTAAAATGTATATGGAATTCTAGGGGCCTAGAATAGCAACAATTTTGAAAAAGAACACCGAAAGACTTAACCACTTGATTTCTAGACTTATTACAGAGCTATAATAACTAAGATACTATGACTTTGGAATAAGGACAGAAGTATAAAGCAATGGAACAGAACAAAAAGTCCATATATAATTCTACACACATATAGTCAATGATTTTTGACAAGGATATCTAGGTAATTAAATGGAGAAAGGACAGATGTTTCCAAAGTAATGCTGAAATAGCATGAAAAAAAAAACTCAATCCTTATATCACCCCATTAAAAAAGGAATAAATCAGAGATATAAACCTAATAGCTAACACTATAAAATCTTAGAAACAAATAGGAGAAAAATGTTTACAGTTATGCAAATATCTCTTAGTACACACAAAAAAAATGAAGGACAAAAAAAAAAAACCCTGATAAATTGGATTTCCTCAAACGTCCCTGTTTGATTAATCCTAATAATTTTTCAGCAGCTTTCTCTTGAATTTATCCAATCAGTAATTTCTAAGTGTCATATATCACACTTGAATTTCACCTCTTGGATCTCAGTTCTGTCATTTTTGTGGCACATGATTTTGGCCAAGTTCCCTAATTTCTGTCTCAGTTTTATCTTCCATAGAACAGAAATACCAAGAGTGCCTGTGTCATAAGGATGTTGCGATGATCAGCTGAGGTATTATAACTGAAACACTCAGCACAGTGCTTCACACAGGCTCAGCATTTAATGTTGATTATTACTGTTAATGTTTTGAGAATTCACTGTGTTCATTTACATTTTTCAAGATTTATTCCATTAAACAACGTGATTATTTTTCAGTCTGTTAAGAAGAACTATCCCGGGGCCAGAAACAATGATACTACTGTAGCAACAAACAAGCCCTGTGTCCAAATCCTGATTCCTAAACTATTCTCCAATAAAAGAAAACAAATCTCTTTTGAGAAATGGCTGAATCTAGGGCCGGGCTGGGAGAAACTCAAGATAAGCCTGGAGTATCTTATAATACAGTAAAGTAGTGAAGTGCTCAAAAAGACTAAAAGGATGGGCGCCAACCTGAAAGTCCTTCCAAGGGCCAGGGCTAGAATAATTTGAACACAGAAGTAAATAACAATTGAATTATAAAAAAGCATAAAATAAATATAAATGAGTCCCTACTCATATAAACAAATGATCAATTAAATAAGGAGGGAAGAGAGACAAGCCTTCTTTACAGAAAAATCCCCCCAAATGTATATATACTCCCTCCTCCAATACGTAGAGCTTAATTCTTGCTCACTTCCTCATCCAGAGGGCAAGCTACACTTAGTGACTCAGTTCCAAAGAGGGAGAAAAGGGAAATACAGTAACTTTACAGCAAGGAAAACACCTCTCACTTGGCAAATACCACCTTAACCAAATGATGACCAGTAAGAGTACCCGCGGTGTGATGTGGATGTCATGGGCCTCCTGAGATGATGTGACAAGAGCACTTCACTTCTGTGGTATTCCTCCCTCAAACCCGTAACTCTAGTCTAATCATTGAAAAAAAAAAAAAAAAGACAACTGTAAATTGAGGGCCATTGCACAGGATACCTGGCCACTACTTAACCTGTCAAGGTCACAAAAAACAAGGAAAGACTGAGAAACTGTCACAGACGAGAAAAACTGGGGAGACATACCAATTAAATGCAATGTGATATCCTGCACTGAATCCTGGAACAGAAAAGAACATGAATGGGAGAAAAATGGTGAAATTCAAATAAAGTCTGTGATTTAGTTAATACTCATATGCCAAGGCCAGTTTCTTTAAGGTCAGTTTTGACAAATGAACCCTGGTAATTTAAGCTGCTAACAACAGGTAAAACTGGATGAGGGATATTGTGGGTGTACTCTACTATCTTCATAATTTGTCTACCAAGCAAAAATTATTCTAAAACAGAAGCTTTTATGTAACAAAAGTAACAATTTAGGGAAATAAACTATGATAAGGATGTGAAGCAACTGAAAGTTTTGAACGCTGCTGGTGGATTAAGCATTTTGGAGAACTGATAAGCAACATCCACTACACCTTAACAGATGCATATTTTATGAACCAGCAATTTCGATCCTATGTATATCCCCAACATAAACAAGTATATATAGTCACCAAAATACATTTACAGGGATGTTTGTAGCAGTATCATTTGTAATAAATACTAGTAACACTGTGTTCACCTAAAATAGAACGGATATATAAACTGGAGTATACTGAATAGAATATTACTCAGCAGGAAGAATGAATAAATCATAGACTACATAGAACACGTTTGAGTCTCACAAATACAACATTAAGTAAAAGAAGTCAGACTCAAAAGAGTACATAAAATGTGCTCCCATTTATATAAAGTTCAAAAACATGCAAAATTAAACTATGGCATTAGAAGTAAGGGTAGTAGTTCTCCTTTGAGAAAGGGAAGTAACTGAAGGGGGCCTCAAAAGATATCCTAGGATTCTGATAATGTCTTGCTTTTGATCTGAGTGCTGGTTATGAAAATGAAAATTCATTGAGCTTTTTATACTTAATGAGTACTTTACTACATATGTACAAAATAAAGTACATTGGGATAGTATTTTATTGTATTTCAATAAAAATACAAGAAAATAACAGATACACTAGAAGCTGGGAAAAGATCTTTGACTTATATATTCAAGATAACATTACTGAACATACAAATTTTTTTAAAAAACAAAAAAAAAGACAAAAACAGAAAACTCAGATGAAATGGAAATAACCTAATAAGTAAAAAAGATAACCTTGCTAGCATTCAGGAAAGCATACATTAAAATGGTATGATATCACTTTAACTCAGCAGTTGGGAAAACTTAATAAAATGGATAAAATTCACTATTGATGAAGGTTTAGGAAAATAGGCTAAAGGGAAAGTAAACTAATAGTATCAATCCCCTTGAAATGTGCATAAAATTTAACCAGAAATTCCTCCTCTATTTATTCTTATACAGAAATACTCAGCTATGCAAAAATTGATCAAATAACAGGATGTTTATTGTTTAGGACAATAAAAATTGGGGAGAAAAACAAAATACTCTTTAGTTTTTGGACAATTAATAAATTCTGACATTCATAAAGTGGAAATCTTAGAGACTATCCTATTTTCCCTGATTTCTATCCTCTGCCCTTTCAAAGGCTTTGAAACTTGATAAAGCTCTACGGTTGAGTCAAAAATTTGTGAGGTATAACACAATTAGTTATAAATAATAATCCGGTAACCAAAATTACAGGTCATATATTTATGTCAGAGGTAAAGTTATTATTTTAATAATATCATTTTGTTAAGATGACTCTCTGACTGAAAAGGTTATGGTTTCGATGCCCTATAGAACATTAATCAGTTTTATTTCTAATTCAGAAAACTTATTTCAAAATGCCTTCGCTAATAGACAGTACATACCTTGTCCCTCAAAATGTTATTTCAACCAGCACTATGCCTTAATTATTTAGTGAGCTGAATAAATTATTTGAGACAGGGTTTTTCGCTAATACGAGGTAGCTAAATGAAGTGACACTTGAATGCAGAGTGATTTTTCAAGAATATATGATTTTGACCTTTAGAATAAAAAGGGATTTTGTCTACTTGTCTACAATGCTTTTGAGAATTTTATCAAATCAGAAGTTTCAAAATTTGATTTAAATAAATGAAGAACCTTCAAGTTTACTAGACCGTACTTCTTAAAAAACTTTAAAGAAATGCAGGGCTCTTAACTTTTTGAAGTTAACTTAATGAAAATAAAAACCTGCTAGATTCACTGACCCACTTTTTGTGCCTATACCAGACAGCTTCCTCTCTACTAATTAATTTATATAATGCCATTTATTGTCATAATCACATCCCATGATCTAGTTAGATTTTATACTTCAAAGTCTAGCAGTCTCTCAAAGAGATGCCCTTATATGATTCTATTCAAACTTGTATAGGTTTGTCTCAGACCATCACAATTTAATCATGGACTAGCACTTCACATGTGCTAGTGTTAGATCTGTTTTTGGAAAAATGGAATAAAGAGACATGTTCTCTTTATTAGCCATTAACATGTTCAGCCAGTCTCCCTGTGTAAGCTTTGACTCCACTCATGCACTCTGGAGCACCACAGAAGGCATCCCTTCACAACAGTTCTTGGTATGTTGGCTCACTGGTGAAGCATCTACTGTTAGGTTCTCTCCTCTCCCCCAGGGTTGACATCCCTGGTTCCTTACTCTACTCCCTTCAATTCCTTTCTTGTTCTACATTGAAAATAAATGTGATAACACCTCACATCTGAAAAACCCTTTCTTGTGGTTTCCACTGAGATAACTTGATAAGCTAATAATAATGGAGAGTATGTTTCTTTATCTGTGACCTGTTTTATTCTTCCTCACTGGAAACATTTAGGATTTTCTCCCTGTGTTTGGAAATTTCACAATAGTGTTCCTTGATGTGGTGTCTCTTTTGCCCTTTGTTTTGCTGTTACTTGAACTTACTCTCAAATCCAGAAACTCATGTTCCCTCTGGAAATTTTCCTTTAGTAAGTAGCTCCTCAATCACTGCTTTTCCCCCCTAATTCAGATTATTATAGGCTATCGTGGATTCATTTCTAACCTAATCTTTTTCTGTATTATGTCTCTTTATTCCATTTTTCCAAAAACAGATCTAACTTTATTTTCAGGTTTTTTTATTTCATTATGTTAGTCACCATACAATACATCATTAGTTTTTGATATAGTGTTCCATGATTCATTGTTTGCATATAACCCCCAGTACTCCAAGCAATTCGTGCCCTCCTTAATACCTATCACCAGACTAACCCATTCCCCCACCTCCCTCTCTTCTGAAACCCTCAGTTTGTTTCCTGGAGTCCATGGTCTCTCATGGTTCATCTCCCCCTCTGATCCCCCCCCTTCATTTTTTCCTTCTTTCTCCTAATATCCTCCATGCTATTCCTTATGTTCCACAAATAAGTGAAACCATATGTTAATTGACTTTCTCTGCTTGACTTATTTCACTTAGCATAATCCCCTCCAGCTCCATTCATGTTGATGCAAATGCTGGGTATTTGTCCTTTCTGATGGCTGAGTAATATTCCCTTGTGTATATGGACCACATCTTCTTTATCCGTTCATCTGTTGAAGGGCATCTTGGCTCCTTCCACAGTTTGGTTATTGTGGACATTGCTTCTATGAACATTGGGATACATGTGCCCTTTCCTTTCACTGCATCTGTATCTTTGGGGTAAATACCCAGTAGTACAATTGTAGGGTCACAGGGTAGCTCTATTTTTAACTTTTTGAGGAACCTCCACACTGTTTTCCAAAGTGAAGGTACCAGCTTGCATTCCCACCAACAGTGTAAGAGGACGCTTTCTCCACAACCTCTCCAACATTTGTTGTTTCCCGCCTTGTCAATTGTATATTCAATTCAGATATTTATTTCTGCTAACAGTTGCTAAATTTCTCAGAGCTCTTTTTGCTTATTGAACAGTACTTGTTTTGACCATCCTGTTCACATTTCTTGGTGCAGTACTGTTTCTTAGTTCTCTAATATAATAGCAGAATTTACTTATTTGCTTTCTACCTATAGTATCTCTGAATTCATTTTTCTCCCATTAGTTTATTTTATTCAAAGGCCATTTCAGTAAATACCTTGTCACCTTTGGCCATTCATTTATGCATAACACTGAGATAATAAGAAGGCAATTAGGAGCTGTGCATGTGGCTGTATGGCTCTTTGACTAGTAATAAGTAGTCCTTGTTATATGAAAATTCAAAGAAAGAGGGAGATAAACACATTGTCCTTTAATTGAGAACTTTTCAAAGTCTGTAGATTTTTTCTCAGCCCATCCAATTTCTTTGTGGGAAAATCCTCTGATTTCCTGCCTGGGGAGTATAACCCTAGCTGCCATCCTTGTTGAGAGCTGAATGGAGGGGAAAGGCCAGTTGAGGGGAAGGAGAGAGGAAGAGTCTTGACTTTTAACTACTTTCCCATTTTCAATCTAGCAGCCCACTCTCACTCCAAACCAACAGCTCCACCATCACCTCTACAGAGCAAACCTCCTGTCTGCCAAGGTGAGAGAAGAACACTTATCTGGCTGCTTCGGCTAACAGAAGAAACCTAGATGTCTAAAAATTTCTCAGACAAAATCTACACAATTATCCTGTTTCCCTCAGCACCTTCAATCCCTGAACATTTCATAGTGCCAATGCAGAAGTATGACAGTTTCTACTTGGCAGCTCTCCTACCCCGCCCCTCTCTGGCAGGTGGGTTTCTTCTCTGCTCTGCTAAAGGCACTGCCTGCCTCCTTTCCATTTTCCAAAATGGTTAGCCTTTTTCATCTGCTAATTTCTCCTCTCCTGTCGAGGTGTCTTTGCGTGTTTACATCTTCTCCCTCCTTCACTTTCTCTTCAGTAGGATTTCCAGGAGGAAAACTAAAAACTAAAACTAAAAACTAAAGCCTGTGCTGGATCTACCATATTTCAGTGCAAGGATCACTCAGGTCCTTGTCTCCTAAATATATTTTAAGCATAGCTTACCCTGGTCATATTCAAAGATGAACTTTTTAACATAATAAACAGAAACCATTAATTTTATTCTTGCTATGTTTTACTTTTAGTTCCTTTTACAAATCTGAGATTACTATCGCACCTTTCTGACATGACTATTATAGGATTATCATTTGTATTACAATTTACCTGTATACAAATTTGCACAGTATATTGTAATCTCCTTGGAAAGACCATGCTTTCTCTACTTCCAACCCAGAATACAGTGCCCAGGACAGAACATACACTAGATAAATGTCTACAGAACAATGAATTTTGCTATCAACTGTCATTGTGTGATCCATCTTATTACACATTTCTCTAGCCAGAAGAGTACTTTTCCCAGGCTTAGACAAATGCAAGGTATTGGTTAACATGGAAAGCTTTTCTATTAGGTGGTGGGAAAGTGCCTTCCATCATGGATTCTAGATTAGTCGACTCAAATGATATTATCTCAAAACCATGAAAATCCCTTGGCCAAAAGAAGAGTCCCAATCAGAATCAAAGAAGGAAAGTAATAGGTCAAAACTGGGAAAGGATGACAGGCATCAGTTCAAGGACTGAAATATGACGTGGAAAGCAGGAAGAGCAGGAGTAATTCATATAAGACATATAAGGCCATAAATAAATGAGGCCCTTGAAAAATGAAGACTCACAAATCCATTTTTATGTGTGTTCAATTGTGGCTTAGGGGCAGACGTGAATGTTTAAAAGTACCAGGATGGATAAAACACCCCCTTGTCCTACCCTACTGCTTCCTAGATTCCCGAGTCTTGGGATAAGGTAATGTGTCCCTTTTTTGCCCAGTCTGAAATCCTGTCCCTAAGAAAGTCTAAGCCTGAAGTTCCTTTGAACTCCTTTGGTGTCCAGCCTTCTCCTTGGCTCAGGCCCTGAAGCAGGTCTTGGAGGAGACTATTTGTAGAGCATGTTCTGAAAGTCCTGGTTCATGGCAATATCCATGGTCAAGAACAATAAAAGACAGGGATAATGTGAATGAATGAAGGTTTGGTAGTAAAGAGGTGATCACCTTTATTACTTAACTGATTCAGGAAAAATCTGGAATGTGATTCCTTGAAGGTTCATATAATAGAGATTTCATGGGAGTTGAGCAAGTCTAGGTTGCCTGTGGGACTTTCCCAATGGTGAGCAATGCTGTATCAGCTGAGGCCTGGTAGTAGCCCCTGGTGTATTTATATCCTATACATCCTTCTTGTGGATGGAGACTCCTAGACCAATGGCCAGCATCAGAATGGTTCTAGATAGAGAAGAACCAGGAGGGAAGGGCATAATTACTATAAAAGATGTGTGGACTGATTTCATAGCCTGCTGTACATTAATTCAGCATCTGGGAGCTATGCAGCCTGTCACTATACCTACACGAAGCACAGAATCAAAAGTATTTTCCAGTGACTCCTCTAAATACCCCATCTGGCTTCCTGATAGGTGGGCATGAACTCAGAGGCCTAAAAAACAAGATACAAATGTCACCCTTTCTCAGACACATGGGTGGGAAGGTGAGAAAGAAATCTGTCTTAAGACAAAATAGGGTGGACTACAAGAACTAAAAGTGAACTAGCATAAAGAACACAGCGGTATGTTTTGGCAAGGACATTTACTATCATGAAAACTGGGTTCTCTTCCTGAATACTCAGGAACTAATGGCGAGTAGCATAAAACCTGGGCTAGCTAGCTCAGGTCTACATGGTTCTATATAATTCAAATTTTACTGGACCTGAAGCAACAAGATGACCAGAAATTTCAGATCACTATGGCTATGTTTTAAGGAGCCTAAAACTTGAAGAAGGCTGAGGATCTCCATATAGACTTTGCCAAGAGGGCATAAGTGACTAGTTAACTAGTTAAACTAGGAATTGAATCTCCTGAGTATTCTACCACGTTCATAATCAAAAAAGGATGACTTCTGACATCAGCAAGCACCCATCTCACTTTGCAACAGGATTCCAGGGGAGGCATTAGGTTCATCAAGTGCTCTAAGCAAAGAATTTCCTGGGATTTAGTGGTATGGGTCATCCTAAACTTAGGGTGGCCAGGAAGAGAAACATTTACCCTATCAGGATGAGGAAAGCTTCTTCTTGATCCAGAGCTGCTCTAGACTACTGTAGTTAGAAGCTGGTTTAACCTGTCTTGTTCTTAGCGAAACTCATTTCTTAAAGATCATTTCATCCTCTTCTGGGGGCTCACAAGCAATCTTTGGTAATAGAAATTTGGTCATAGAAATTTGCCATAAATCAGAACTGCTAATCTGTCATTTCTTGAAGGACAACATACTGTAGAAACTACAGATCAGTACTATCTCTTCTTTTCTCTGCTTTCTTCCACCATGAAAAATAGCTCTGAAATAATTTTTAATTCAACCAACAGTATTAAATATCTATAATAAACAAAGCACAGAGTGTGCTTAAGCAGAGGAAAAAGACTCAAACTTTATCCTCCAGAAGTTTGTCCTTCAATAGGGAAGTATAAAAATAACTATAATGTGAGAAAATAAAACAAGGACTCTAAAAAATATAAATAAAGGATTAAGGAAGCCCAGAAAAGAAAATACAAACTCTAGCTAGAATTCCATGAAAACTATAATGTTTCTAATAAGTTATTTTGGGACTGGCTAAAGACTTTAATTCATTTAAAGTAACTTGGTTCTTGCTCTGTCTGTCTCTCTCATTGTGGACTTTAAATCCATCTACACAGTTTGCATCTACAATTTTGCAAAGCACACTCTTTCCTTGAGAAAAGAGACCATTCACTAGGTGGCAACAAAAGAACAAAGCTATAAATGACCATATATATTTAGAATCTAAAACGTGCTAACAATAAAAATACGACAATTGCTACTTTCATTATCATTTATTTTAAGGAAACCCACCCAGTTTGGTCACTTGCATAGTAATCGCAAAGGTGTTAAGTAAATGAGTGCCTCAACTATTTTTGTGTGTGCTGTTTTTGTCCTTTTCACAAAACTTAGAATTGAGTGTTTGGTACATAAAACAGGAAAGAAACTTATTCAAAATTAAAGGGAAAAGTGAACTGGGGTAAATCAGAGGGGAAGACGAACCATGAGACACTATGGACTCCAAGAAAAACAGGCTGAGGGCTTTAGAAGGGAGGGGTTGAGGGATGGGTTGGCCAAGTGATGGGTATTAAGGAGGGCAAATGTTGCATGGAGCGCTGGGTGTTATACATAAACAATGAATCTTGGAACACTACATCAAAAACTAATGGTGTATTATATGGTAACTAACATAACACAATAAAAAGGGGAAAAAATGAAAAGATTTCAGTAAAAATGTACAATTTGATCAGATTCTTTTTTTAAAAGATTTTATTTATTTATTTGACAGAGATAGAGATCACAACTAGGCAGAGAGGCAGGCAGAGAGAGAGGAAGAAGTGGGCTCCCCACAGAGCAGAGAGCCCGATGCAGGCCTTGATCTGAGGACCCTGAGATCATGACCTGAGCCGAAGGCAGAGGCTTTAACCCACTGAGCCACCCAGGCACCCAATTTGATCAGATTCAAAAGTAGAAGGTCAGAAGATAATTGATGAAACTGTTAGTGCATAGTTATCTCAAAAAAGAAAAAGCAGCAGGCAGATTTTTAAAAAATCAAGTTACACAAAATGAAATAAATAGTCCTGAACAGTAATCACAGAAATGGAAGAAAAAAGGAGGCTCAAGATCTCATTCTGTAACAACTAAATTACCTTCTTGCTGTGATAACACCAAAAGAAGGTTATAGTATAACTAATATACTGCTGGTAGTAGGATTAACATTTTCTGGAAAATAACATGGCAATACAGAGTAAAAGCAATACAGAATTCAGACCCATTAGCTCAAGGATGCTAATCCTAAGAATTTATCCTAAAGAGAGAATTTAGCCCAAGAATAAAATCCATAAATATTAACATGTTGTCAATAGTAATGTCTATAATGGAAGGGGGAAAAACCCTGGAAACCACATGTGTGCTCGCATAAGCAGTACCACAGTGAGAAAGCAAACTGCTTCTGGGTCTTTCAGGATGTAGACAGGATCAGGACTTCCGGAGTCAGAGCTGCAAGACCAGAGAAGTGGCCTAGTAAGGATCACCCTCTGTGGAGCTCTGGCTTAGCCCTCTGAGGGAGGGAGCAACTCTGAGGACCAGGAGGGCAGGACAAGAGGGCGCAGCAGCTAAGCTGGACTTGGAAAGAATGAGGAAAGGTATAAAAGAAACGTGGAAAAATGATGGCAAGCTACCAACATTGGGGACAAGTATGGGTCCCCTGGAGACACTGGCAGCTCATTAGAACACTGTTAGTATATGTACTAAAACCACCTTCTTTGTGTTTTTGTGCTTGTTTGTATTTTCCAGATTCTCTACAATAAATATATTTATTACTACATAAAAATTATATATTACATGTTATACATGTAACATATCATTATTTCCATAATTAAAAAATGGTATTGGGAAAGAGTAAAATAAAACACAGCAATCTAATCTCACTACTCTACGTGTAACAGCCTGCTAGACATGCACAGTCTTGAATTCCCGCACAGACCTAGTGAATCAAAATCTGCAGGTTAACAAACCCACAGGTGGTCCCCACATATATTTATAGTCTGAGAAACACATTCCGGTTCCTCCTGCTCCTCACCTCCCCCCCAACATATGTAAGGTACAAGAATTTACCAGACTCTTTTGCGGCCTTCCTGTGCGAAGACATGTTGTCCCCATGCCCAGATGAGGTGGGTAAAATGCTTCTGCAGGTGTTGAGCCTAGTGCCCCGAGAGCAGGCCGAAGGTCTGAATGGTATCCTGGGGCTAGCACACAATTGCTGTTCACCTGGTCGAACACACAATGCAAAGGAATTTCTATTAGACAATTGGCATTTTCACAGCTTTAACGGATTATTACTGACATTTAGTCAGTCACTGTATCTCAGTGACCTAACTCTTTTAATGCCACACTTATGCTAAACTACGTGTTGGGGATTCAAAACTGAATGGACAAGAACTAACTACAGAGCCTGTCTTCAAGTAGTTCATGTTCAATCTACCAAAAATCTTCAGATAGAATAAGCACTTTTTTTTCTTTTCTAACCTTTACCATAATAGACCTGTAAAATTCACTTTAGGTTGTTCCCACTGGTTAAACCTAGAATACTTTTTGTCTGGCAACCTCTCCATCAGTTACCTGCAAATGATATTGGGTTACTATAATCTGATTCTAAAAGTTAATATTTTGAAACATACATATTTTAAAACTTTGAGATATAGGATGTTAAAGATTATTTAAAACATGAACGGAAGGCAAAAAGGTAGGTGGCATGCTCTTTTAATGTTACATGAGGATGATATTTAACAGGCCCTCCCAAGGATTTTTCAGTTATGTAGAGAACTGTACCTTTAATTCCTTGTTTAAGTCCTAGACCTAGTAAAATTACATGTTAACCGATAGATCTTTAACCATTAGGGGTGCAAATAATTTCTGATAGGAAATATAACATCAAAGATTATCACGTGTTGCCCTGTCAAACAATAATTAGCCAGACTTTCTAAATCTAACCTAGCATTCTTCTAACATTCATTCCAAATGCCTATAAAAATCTGGATCCTCAAATGTTCTCCGAACCACCTTTGCCATCTTCCTAGTTCCTTTATTCATCAATAAATTGTCTCTAACATGGCTTCATCTCAAATTTTAATGCATCACACTTTTAATTTCTTTTTAAGTGTTACTTTGTTGAAGGGGAAAAAAAGATCTTTTCTTTTTCAAAGGACAGCGGTGTCCTCATGACTGCAGTCATGGACTTCAGTGGTGAACCTTCTGGTAGCTAAGAAACACTAGGAATAATGACCAACTTTCTGCCTCCCAAATACATGAACTAAAAATATTTAAAGTGATACGATCTTAATTAAAGACAAAGAAAATGAATTTTCTTTAAAATTTTTGTTAGATAATTTCAAGATATTTCTTGATAACTGGAGATACTCCTACTTAAAGACAAGCTTTAAATATGCTACATGCTGCATTCCACCAAATAAACATATGAATGGTCCTATACTCCAACTTATCCTCTTTATATAAATATACCCCCAACACACGAAAGATCTCTCTAGCACACCGATGAGTAGACTGAAATTCATATTAATCCAAATGACAGTCACCAGTTTCACATTTTCCACAGAAGTCAGTAGTGCTCCCAGAACAATTTTGATCAGAAACACTTGCCCATTTCTGGCATTTATTAGTACAGTGAGTTTGAGAAAGACCTAAAGATACAGAACAATCAAACTGGATAAATTTCTCTTACTTTACATTTTATCTAGTATATCTTAGGACAGAGAGACAAAAGAATGTCTTAATTAAGCTGATGAACATTTAATTCAGTTTTTGAGTTGCAGCTACTATAGTAAATGAGCAATAGTTTAAGATTATACAATTCAACAAGTCTGTACTAAAGCTTAGATGGTCTATAAAGTCTACAACAATAAATTGTATAATAAAAACAGAATATTCATTTATTATAATGCAAAAGAAAATTTTAAGGAAATATAGTGAAAACTTTTACCGTATTACCAGTTCCTCCAATGCTTGACTAAGTAAGCCCCCAGCAGTGCTTCCTCTATAATTTTCTTTTTCACAATGACTTCTAGACTCATCTTCCCAAGTTGAACCATAAACACCTTGAAGGCAGGAACTTTAACTTTTTCATTTTTGTATATTCAGTAACTAGCACATTCCAGACACTCAAGAAATGTTTGAGGGATTAACTAATTAGTTAATTCCATGAAAAAGGTGTATGCATCACCAGGCAATCTGCATAACCACGGCAAGAATTCTGGGAAGTCACAGAGGTCAGATCCCTAAATTAAAAGTTTTCCTCCAATTCCTGAAGAAGGTTGCTATAATGTAGAAAATCAGAGAATTAACTGAGAAGGGGAGAATATAAAAAAAAATTAGTACTTGTTTGGGGATACAGCATAGAGGATAGACAAAGTTCCAATATGGCACAAAGTGGTCCCACGTGATCAAGGAGAGAGGGAAAAACAAAAGAATTGGTTTGTTGTCCAAGAAACAAAAGCAGGACATTTTTCTTCAGGAGTTTGAGTGACATAGAAGAATCAATGAATACTGTACACATTTTCAAAGGCCCTGTTAAGGCGCTATTTTCAGTCTGCCTCAATTGCTCTCAGAACTAAAGTAGATGCCAAAAGAGACCATTCCTGCATATTGGACTATATAATTTGAAAAAGAGGTTCTGCACCTTGTCCTGGTAATTCTAACCTCCAGGGCTGAGCACTTCTAATCCTTTTGAAAGTTCTGTCATGACCCACTCTCCCTGAGACCTCTGTTGGCATAGAGAGAAGAGAACGAAAGAAACCTAAATGCCCGGTACTGAGTGTCCTACTGCCCTACCTGAAGTCATCTCAGGGATAAGAGTTCCTTCCTGTGGAATCTAGATTTCCTGTGACCAAATTTTCAGGGCATGCTTCTTGGACAATTAGTATTTAGTATGTTTTATGCCATTTAAGTACTGGTTTCAGTTTGTGTTTTTATTTAAGGAATAAATTTTTCCAATTATGAAGATAACCAATATTCACAGAGAAAGTAAACCACCCTTAGGAAATGTCACTTTTGATCAGTGACTTCTTAGTCACTCTCTGCAATATGTGTGTGTGAGATTGGTGGATACGGAGCAGGGAGGGATGAAGCACTGAAGTGCTCCCTCAAGAGCCACTGGCAGTTGTGGCTGACACAGTCAGGCAGAAAAAGAAATGAAGTATTCAGATGGGGAAGGAATAACTGAAACTGTCTTTATTCACAAGATAAAGATTTTAAAACACAATTATACCTCAATAAAGCTGATTTTAAAGGCCATAAAAAGATAAGTAGTCTACTTCAACAAAAGTAAAATAAAACACATTGAAGTGATTGTATAAGAACAATTAAAAAATCAAGTTACTAATGGAAGTTTAAACAATAAGAAAATAGTTGCTATCCACCAATCAGAAATGAGCAAGAACTGTCACCCCTCAGGATCCTTACCATCTTGTTTGTATTTTAAAAAGCACTGGAATTCTGTGTCAACAGTGCACAGAGCAACTTGCAACTCAGGGACTGACATACCTACCACAAGCCACACTGTGAGCAAATACTTTTTCAATTGTTAGAGGACCACTTTGGAAAACAGTGTGAAGATTCCTCAAAAAATTAAAAATAGAGCTACCCTATGACACAGCAATTTTACTACTGGGTATTTACTCCAAAGATACAGATGTAGTGAAAAGAAGGGCTATATGTACCCCAATGTTCATAGCAGCAACGGCCACAATAACCTGACTGGGGAAGAAGAAGAACCAAGATGCCCTTCAACAGATGAAATAAAGAAGATATGGTCCAAATACAAAATTCAGCCATCAGGAAGGATAAATACCCAACTTTTGCATCAATAGGTATAGGACTAGAGGAGATTATGCTGAGTGAAATAAGTCAAGCAGAGAAAGTCAATTATCATATGGTCTCACTTACTTGTGGAACATAAGGAATAGCATGGAGGACATTAGGAGAACGAAAGGAAAAGTGAAGGGGGGGGATCGGAGAAGGAGATGAACCATGAGAGACTCAGGATTCTGAAAAACAAACTGAGGATTTTAGAGGGGAGGGAGCTGAGGGGATGGGTGAGCCTGGTGGTGAGTATTAAGGAGGGCACACATTGCACAGAGCACTGGGTGTTATATGTAAACAGTGAATCTTGAAACACTACATCAAAAACTAATGATATATTGCATGGTGACTAACATAACCTAATAAGGAAGAAAGGAAGGAGGAAGGGAGAGAGGGAAAAAGGAAAGAAAGAAAGAAAGAGAGAGAGAGAGAGGGAGGGAGGAAGGGAGGGAGGGAGGGAGGGAGGGAGGGAGGGAGGAAGGAAGGAAGGGGGCATTAGTAAAAATAACTACTTACTAAAAACACTACTAAAAAAAAAACCATTTAGATCGTTCTGCTATTTAGGTGCTAATATAAACAATCTTCTACTGTTTGTTTCATTCATGACATAAGTTGCTTTGGCACATTCCCTCAAACCTCCACAACATCAGGTCCATCTGTTTGTCCATCTGTTTCTTTTTCCTTTTTATCTTCCCTCTTACCTGCCTCTCTCTCCTTAAGAAATATGCCAGTAATTACAAGAGAGTGTCTAGTTCAAAATATATAGTTTCTGCACCCTTAATCAATAGACCTTAGCTTGTATAATCCAAGAAACCATTTACTTAGTCAGGTGGCCCCTGGCTGTCATCTGGGAACTTGCCAGACAAAACTTTCCCTTAATGAGAGAAGAGGCTCACTGTGCCTACACTGTATAAATGATGTGGTGTATGCTGAATACCTGATGCCTTTATGGGCATCTGGAATTTTAGTGACCACCATCATTCACACTATGTGACTCCATGACTGACCCCCAAGAAAGACCCTCAATTCCTAGCCTCGGGTGAGCTTCTTTGGTAGACAACGTTTCATACATGTTGTTCTAACCTGTTGCTGGCAGGATTAAGTATATTCTGTGTGACCTCACTAAGAGAGGACTCTGAAAAGTTTGCACCTGGTTTCTGCCTGTAAAGAACTGAATGTTTGTGTCCCTCCAAAGTTCATATGTTGAAACCCTAATCTCTCTCTTTTTTTTTTAATTTTATTTCTTTGACAGAGAGAAACAGAGCCAGAGTGGGAACACAATCAGTGGGAGGGAGAGAGGGAGAAGCAGGCTTCCCGTCGAGCAGGCAGCTGGATGCAGGGCTTGATCCTGGGACTCTGGGATCATGACCTGAGCTGAAGGCAGAGGCTTAACTACTGAACCACCCAGGTGCCCCGAAACCCTAATCTCAATGTGATGGTATTTGAAGGTGGGGACTTTGGGAGGTAATTAGATCTTAAGAAGTGGAGCCCTCATGGATGAGATTAATGCCCTTATAAGAAGACCAGACAGTGAGACTGCTCTCTTTTCACCATGTAAGGATAAAAGAAGGTGGCAGTCTGCAACATGGAAGAGAGTTCTTACCAAAACACAACCAGTGGCACCGCAGTCTTGGACTTCTAGCATCTGAAACTGTAAGAAATAAATGTCTGCCATTTAAGTTTCTTAGTTTATGGTATTTTGTTATAGCAGCCTGAAGTCACTAAAAGGAAAACTGGTACTGAGAAGTGGGGGTGCTGCTGTAACAAATACTTAATGCAGAAGTAGTTTTGTAACTGAGTAATGGGTAGAGGCTGAAAGAGTTTGAGGTACATACTAGAAAAAGCCTAAACTGCCATGAAAGGACACTTAAAGGAAATTCTGCTAAGAGCTCAGGAAGAAAAGTAGAGAATTACGGACAAAGTTTCCATTTTCTTAGAGAACACCTAGGTCACCATGAACAGAATTTTGGTAGAAATATGGATGGCAAAAAAGTCTCAGACTAAAATGAGCAACAGGTCACTGCACAACATTAAAGGATCAAGTAGTAAAGGAAGATAACATATATGAGCAGGTGGAAAATCTCAGCAGAGTGGCAGAAACTACTGTAAAAAAATGAAATGGAAATATGAGAAATAAAAAACTATCAGAGATAAAGGATTTCTTAGATGGAGCTATTAGAAGACTGAACACAGTTGAAGAAAAAATTGCAAATTTGAAAACAAGTAAATAGAAATTATACAAAATGAAACAAGCAGAAGAGTAAAAATCAGTAGGTCATTCAAAAGTTATGAGACATTATTAAATGGCCTAATTTCTGTATAATTGGAGCCACCAAAAGAGAGGATAACTGAGAAATTTCCATAATTAATAGGTGAGAAGAAATCACAAATCAAAGAAATGTCAAAAACACCAAGTTGGAGTGGGAAGGTATATGGATCACACACATCATAGTCCAAGTGCTGAACAACAAAGATATTAAGAAAATCTTGGTGGTATCTAGAAAAACAGAAAAATTAGACGAGATTCCTTAGCAGAAATGATTCAAGCCAGAAGACAAGAGAATGACATTTTTAAAGTGCTGAAAGATAGCTATCATTCCATACTTTCCTTTCCAGCATAAATATCTTTTAATTATGAGGTCAAAAGAAAGAAAAAAGAAAGAAAATATAGAAAAAAACAAAGAAAATTCAAATACGAAGAAAAAATACAGAAAAAGAAAGAAGAAAAAGGAAACTGACAGAACTGTATCAGCATACTAGCACTAAAAGAAATGTTAAATGAAATTCTTCTAGAAGAAAATGTATGATACACATGGAAATTTGAAGCTACAGCAAAAAATGTGAAAATTTTTAAATATATTTTAAAATATAAAAATATATTTTACCAGAAATGGTAAAAATATAAAGGATTTTTTAATCTCTTATGACTTCTGGTTTAGATTTGACATACAAAGAGCTAGAAAGTCATCACTCCCACCCTCAAAAAAAGTTGAAGAATGTAAAAACCAATGACTTTTCTTAGCTCCACCAGAGAATTGAGGTAGCAAAGCAAATCATCACCCCAAATCTGGAGAGATAGACAAATACAGAGAAACACAGCTGAGATCAGCTTACCTACAACAGAAGGTACCAGAGCCTATAAGGAGTGGGAAGAAATAAATAGTAAGTTTTACAAAGTGTGGGAGGCTGAGTATGGACTACTTTGAAAGTGAAAAACCCCTGAGGTGAAGGTAGCCAAAAGGTACAGACTTGGGGAGTGCCTGGGTGGTTCAGATGTTAAACGTCTCGCTTCAGCTCAGGTTATGATCTCAGATGGGATTGAGCCTCATGTTGGGCTCCCTGCTCAGTGGGGAGTCTGCCTCTCCCTCTCCCACTCCCCCTGCTTATCTTCCTTCTATCACTGTCTCTCTATGTCATATAAAAACATCTTTAAAAAAAAAAAGGTACAGACTTGCATTTATAAAATAAGTAAGTTCTAGAGAGGTACAGCAGATGACCAGAATTAATAATACTATATCATATGTTTGAAAGTTGCTCAGAGAGTAGGTCTGGTAAGTTCTTTTTTTTAAGATTTTATTTATTTGATAGAGCGAAACACAGCCAGAGAGGGAACACAAGCAGGGGGAGTGAGAGAGGGAGAAGCAGACTTCTGCCAAGCAGGGAGCCCGATGTGGGACTTGATCCCAGGTCTCTGGGATCGTGACCTGAGCCGAAGGCAGTCGCTTAACCAACTGAGCCACCCAGGCGCCCCAGTAAGTTCTTACCACAAGAAAAAATTACAACTGTGTGGTAATGGATGTCATTTAGTCTTAGTGTGGTGATTTCTCAATATACACAAATATCGAATCATTATATTGTTCACCTGAAATCAATACATTATAGGTCAATTACATCAATTCTTAAAAAATGGGAGAAAGACAGACACTCACCCAAAAGAGATAAAGAAATTGCCAGTAAGCATGTGAAAAGATTGCAACATGATTAAAATAACAGGAAAATGCAAAATAAAACTGCAATAAGATACCACTACTCGCCCCACTAGAAAGCCCAAAATTAAAAGGCTAAAAATTGGAAGTGTTGACAATGATTTGGAAAAATTACAAGTGTTGGCAATGATTTGGACAAATTACGTATTCTCGTGTATAGTTAGAGAATGTAAAAATGATACAAATGCTTTTAAATCAAGTGTGACAGTTTCTTTTTACATTTAACATGTACTTACCACAGAAGCAGCACATTCACTCTTAGATACTTACTAAGAGAAATTTATTAAGTGAAATGAAAACTTAGATGCATACAAAGACTTGTTCATCAGTGTTCATAGCAGAGTTTTTCATAATAATTTCAACCTTAAAACATCTCAGATGCCCCTCACTGGATAAATATATAATGATATAATGGAATGAAATACTGTTCCAAAATAAAATGAGTGAAGTAGGGGGGAAACTCCAAAAACCGAGGGTCCATACTTAAAGGGGCCCCAATACTTGTATGGATTTTAGATCCAGGAACTCTACCAGATTCTCATGAGGAAAATTACTTAAATAAATACCCCTGTGTTTTAGATAAGGGAGGGGAGAACAGAGTAACCATTTTGCATTGTCCCTAAAGCATTCCCCAGGAAAAAGGTCTGCAGTCCAGGGTAAAGTACTTGAGCCTTATCTGATCTGGAAGAAGAGTAATTGGCAACTCTAGTCTCCTCTAGCCATCTGGTTATGTAAAGAGGAATAAAAAAGAGACTAACAATACTTCAGAAAGTTGCATCCCAAAGATTCAGGTCCACCAAAAAATGAGATCTAATCATAAAATTTTATAATGCTTTTCCTCCTCAAAACCCTACCGTATCAATGAGGCTTCAGTATGTTAGCAGTGGATTATAACTGAAAAAGTTGCAAGATGCAAGTCACAAACTCTACTTAAGGAGGAATTCTTAGGAAGACCCAAAGACAAAAGAGCTAGGGAAAGATTTTTTTTTTTTTAAAAAAGGAAATTAGAAGAAACTGCATTCCCTGGCACCTACATCTAAAGGAACATTAGACAGAGTCCAGCTCCTAGCCAGAATGGCCAAAACAACAACAACAACAACAACAACAACAACAACAACAACAAAACACCTCACTCTAAAAGCCAAAGTACCTACCTCATTTCCTATTACTCAAATACTATGTCTGGCTTTCAACAAAAATTAAAAATACATTCTAAACAAGTAAAAGAAAACCCCATCAACTGAAGAGACAAAGCAAATATCAGAACTACATTCAGATATGACACACATATTGAATTATCAAGTAGGAATTTAAAATAACTACGAGCTCTGACAAAAAAAAGTAAACAATGTGTAAAAACAGATGGAAACTTTAAAAAGAATAAAAAGGAAATGCTCAAAGCTCAAAATATTATAATATAAATGAAGAATGCTTTTAATGGACATGGCTACAGAAAGAATCAGCAAGCTTGAAGATGCACCAACAGAAACTTCCCAACCTGAAAAGAAAGAGGAAAAAGAAAGTAGGGATGGGTAGCAGGAAACAGAAAAAAAATATACAATAACTACTGGACAATTCAAAAAATCATAATATATATGATGGGAATGCCACAATGGGAATAAAGGAAAGAAGGGAGGGAGGGAGGAACAAAAAGAGGGAGGAAGGAATAGAAATACTTAAAGTAAAATTAACCAAGAATTTCCCAAAATTAGTAACAGACACCAGACCACATCCAAGAGGTTCAGAGATCACCAAGGCAGATAAATACCCAAAGCATATCATATTCAAACTGCAGAACACCAAAGACAAAGAAAAAATCTTGAAGGAAGTGACAAGGGGGTAAAAATACCTTCCTATAGAGGAACAAGGAGAAGAAGTACATCAAATTTCTGATCAGAAACCACACAAACAAGACTATAGAGTAGTATACTTTAGATCTTGGAAGAAAAAAATACAAATTCAAAATTCTGTATCCAGTAAAAGTATCCTTCCAATGTGAAAGAGAAACAGACTTTCACAAACAGACAAAAACTGGGGGCCTTTGCCACTAGCATATCCTCTTTGCAGGAAATTTTAAAGAAGTTCTTCAAAGAAAAGGAAAAAGTCAGAAACTAAGACATATGTTAACAAAGGACATCACAGAAAGAATAAATGAAAGTAGAAACAGAACTGTTTATTTTTCTTATTCTTAATTCATCGAATAACTTTCCATGTAATAATAGCAACAATGTACTGGATAATTATAGTATATGGATAAATGAAATGAAAGACAACAATATAAGGGATAAGGGGGAAAAATGGGACTACTGTGTAAGAAGGTAATTGGAGTACCCATGAAACAGCATGTTAATTGAATGTGGATTTATATTTATTATAAATGTATACTGCAAACACTAGAGTAACCACTAAAAAATAATTTTCTAATTAAGAGGAGAGAAAATGATTTACCTAAGTGACTCACCATAAAATGATGAATTAAAATCCGAAAAAGCAGAAAAAATGGGGGAAGATCAAGAAACAAAGAACAAGTAACAACAAATAGAAAACAGTTACAAATATGGTAGACATTAATTCTGCTACATTATTATCGCTCTAAATGTGAATAGTCTAATAAATACATTCACATGTCAGTAGATTTTCTAAAAGACCCAAATACAAGTTGTCTACAAGAATCCTACTTTAGGGGCATCTAGCTAGCTCAGTCAGTTAAACATCCAACCCTTGATTTTGGCTCAGGTCATGAAATCAGGTCCCACATTGGACTCTGTGCTGGCCATGGAGCCTGCTGAAGATTCTCTCTCTCTCCTTCTGCATCGCTCCCCCCCAAAAAAAGAATCCCACTTTAAATATGAAGACAAAGATAAATTTTTTAGAAAGGGAAATAAATAGATATAGCATGCTAACACTAATCAAAAGACAGCTAGAGTATCTATATTAATTTCAGGCAAAGCAGACTCCAGAACAAGGAAAATTATCAGGGACAAGGAATGGCACTACATAATGATAAATTATCCATTCTCCAAGAAGACATAACAATCCTTAACATATATGCATCTAACAAAAGTGTCAAAATATGTGAGGCAAAAAGTAATAAAACTACAAAGAAAAATGAACAAATCCTCTATTTTAGTTATAGACCTCATCACCCTTCTATCAGTAGTTAACAGATTCAGTAAGCAGAAAATCAATAAGGACACAGTTGAACTGATCAACACCAGCAATCAACTATATCTAATAGACATTTATTTATTAAATATTTCCTTCAACAACAGCAGAATAAACACTCTTTTCAAGCTTACATGGAACATTCACAAAGACAGGTCACATCTCAAGCCAGAAAACACACTAAAATAAATTTGAAAGTGTACAAAATATGCTCTCAGACCATTGTGAAATTAAGCTAGAATAACAGAAGGATAACTGGGGATTAAACAACATGTGATTAGATAACACAGAGGTCAAAAAAGTCTCAAGAGGGGCGCCTGGGTGGCTCAGTGGGTTAAAGCCTCTGCCATCAGCTCAGGTCATGATCTCAGGGTCTGGGATCAAGGCCTGCATTGGTCTCTCTGCTCAGCAGGGAGCCTGCTTCCTCCTCTCTCTCTGCCTGCCTTTCTGCCTACTTGTGATCTCTCTCTCTGTCAAATAAATAAAAACAAAATCTTAAAAAAAATTTTAAAAAAAGTCTCAAGAGAAACTTAAAAATATATTGAAATAAATTAAACTGGAATACAACTTATCAGAATTTGTAAGATATAGCAAAAGCAGTGCTTTGAAAGAAATTTAAAGTACTAAATATATATATATATATATATATATATATATATATATATTAGAAACAGAAAGATAAAATCAACAACTAAGCTTCTACCTCAGGAAATTAAAGAAAGAGGAGCAATGTAAACCTAAAATAAGCAAAGAAAATAAGAAAAATTACAGGAAAAATAAATGAAATTGATAACAGCAAATCAATAGAGAAAATCAATAAAACCAAAAACTGGTTCTTTGCAAAGATAAATAAAATCAATAAACTTATAACCTGGATAACCAAGAAAAAAGGTGAGAAGATAGCAATGACTAATATCAGAAATAAAAAGGGACCATCACTACTGATTTTATGGATATGAAAAGGATAAAAGAGGAATATTATCATGCCCTCAAATTTGATTACTTAGTAAAGAGATCAATTCCTTATAAAACATAAACTACCAATATTCACAAAAGAAAAATTAGATCATGTGAAATGGCCTATGTTTATTAAAGAAATTAAATCATGAAAAACTATACCAATTTCTCTCCAATCTCTTCCACAAAACAGAATCATACAGAATACCCCCAACTCATTCTATGAAGCCATCATTGCCCTAACATCAAAACCAGATCAAGACATTTAAAAGAAAAGAAAAAAGAAAAAAAAAACTATAGACCAAAATCACTCATAAACACAGATACAAAATCTTCAACAAAAATATAAGCAATTAAATCCAACAGTATATACTTATACCTATACACCATGACCAGCAAAATTTATTGTAGGTATCCAAGTTTCAACACTTGGAAACCAATTGATGTAATGCAACAAGACAGGATAAGGAAGAAAAATTATATTTTTAACATATCAATATACACATAAAAAATTTTAACAAAATCCCAATATATTCATTATAAAAACTCTCAGGAAACTAGTATTAGAGGGAGGGGAATTTCCTCACCTTTATAAAGAACATCTACAAAAAAAAAATCTACAGGTAACTTAATGATGATAAACTGGATGTTTTCTTCTAAGATGGGGAACAAGGAAAGGATGTCTTCTCACCACTCCCATTCAAGATCAAATTACAGAAGTCCTACCTAATGCATAAGACAAGAAAGGTAAATAAAAGATACACAGATTGGAAAGGAAAAAATAAAACTCTCTCATCTCTGATGACATGATGGTCTAAGAAGAAAATCCCAAAGAATCAACAACAAAAGAACTCCTGAAGCTAATAAGCAATTATAGCAAGGTTGAGGGCTACAAATTTAATATACAAATGTCAATTCCTTTCCTATATGCCAGCAATTAACAAATGGAATTGGAAATTAAAAAAACACATCATACATTAGCTTCACCAAAAATGAAATACAGAGGTGTAAGTCTAACAAAATATGTACTAGATGTATAGGAGGAACACTACAAAACTGATGAAAAAAATGAAAGCTCTAAATAAATGAAGAAATATTCCATGTTCATGGGTAGAAAGACTCAAAACTATTAAGATCTCAATTATTCCAAATGTGTTTTATGGAATCAAAGCAATCTCAGTCCAAATTCCAGCAACTTATTTTGTAGTTACCAATAAACTCATTCTAAAGTGTATACGAAAAGGCAAAAGATTTAGAATAAGCAACACTACAATACTGAAGAACAAAGATGGAGCACTGATACTGCGAGATTTTAAGACTTACTATTATAAAGCTACAGCAATCAATACAGCATGGTACTGGTGAAAAACAGACAAATAGATCCACAGAGAGCCCAGAGATAGACCCACACAAATTCAGTCAACCGATTCTTGAAAAAAGAGCAAATGGAATTTAGTGAAGAAAGAATATTCTTCTTGACAAATGGCATTAAAACAACTGGACATCCATAAACAACAACAACAAAAATCTAGACCTTACACTTACAAAATTAATTCTAAATGGATTATAGGTCTAAATGTAAAACACAGAACTATAAAACTTCTAAAAGGTAACTGTATTGGTGCCCAAGGGCTACCATAACAAAGTATCACAAACTGGGTAGCTTTAAAAAAAAAAAAAAAGAACTCTTAAAAAGCTCAACAATTAAAAAAAATTTTTTTAATGGGCAGAAGATGTAAACTTACTCATCACCAAAGAATATATGGCGATGGCAAATAAGCTGATGAAAAGATACTCAACATCGTATGTCATTAGAGAGCTGCAAGTTACAAGATGTTACCACATACGTATTAGAAAGGCTAAAATCAAAAAGCTAACCAAACTAAATACTGTTAAGGATGGAGATTCATTGCTGGGAATGCAAAATGGTACAGATACTCTGGAAGACAATTTAGCACATCTTACAAAACTAAACATAGTACTGCCATATAATCTAGCAATTGTACTCCTAGGTACTCACACAATTGATTTTAAATTTATACCCACACAAAACCCTGTGTTCAAATGTTGATAGTTGCTTTATTCATAATCATCAAAAACTGGGTGGGGGGAGCTAGAAACAACAAAAATGTACTTCAGTGGTTGAAAGGATAAACTGTGGGACATCCACAAAATGTAATATTATTTGGTGTTAAAAAGAGATGAGCTATCAAGCTATCAAGCTATCAATAGCTATCAAGATGAGCTATCTATAAATAGATATGGAGGAAACTTAAGCAAATGTTGCTAAGAAAAAGAAGCCAGTCTGAAAAGGCCACACTCTGGATGATTTCAACTATGTTACAAGTCCTCCATCAGATGTATTTTGCAAACATCTCTAAGTGTGAGGCTTGTTTTTATTTTCTTAACAGTATCTTTCACAGAAGTTTTTTACTTCAAATGGACCAAATTATCGATCTTTTCCTTCATGGTGATCCATAGATGATTCCTTTTAGTGTAGTATCTAGAAATTAATTGCCAACACCAAGGCCAACCATATTTTCTCCTAGATGATCATTGTGGGCAAACTTCATCCCCTAAAAAGATATTCTGAAGTCCTAAGCCCTAGTACCTGTGAATGTAAACTTCTTTGGAACGAGGCTCTTTGAAGATGTAATCAAGTTAAGATGAGGTCCTAATGCAATGACTGATGTCCTTTTAAGATAAGAGAAATTTGGACACAGCCGCAGAGGAAGAAATCCACGTGAAAACAGAGGCAAAAACTGGAGTGATGTGTCTAGAAGCCAAAAACAGCAAGATTGCTGGCAACCAAAAAAAGCTAGGAAGAAGCAAGGAAAAATATCCTTCCGTAAAGACTTCAGAGAGAACATGGCCTTGTGACAAAATTCTATAATTTTGCCTCCAGAACTGTGAAAGAATACATGTCTAGTTTTTTGTTTTGTTTTAAGCCATCCACACTGTGTTATGGTGGCCCTAAGAAACTACTACACATGCTGCTACCAGAAAGTATGGTATTGCTCTAACAGATAGAAAAAAAAAAAAAAGGCAAAAGAAGCTTTAGAATTAAGTAATGGGTAGAGGATTTAAGAGTTCTGGGGCACATGATAGAAAAAGCCTAGATTTCCTTGAAAATACTGTTGGTAGAAGTATGGACATTAAAGACCATACTGTGAAGGGTCAAAGAGCAAAGAAAGGAATGGTGAAAAAAGCATCTACAAGCTCAGGGAATACATATATCATCTTAGAGAATACATATACTGTCAAGAACAGATCGTTGCTAGCAATATAAACTTTAAAGATTCTTCTGGCAAGTCCATAAAAGGAAATAATGAATATATTATTGGATACTGGAAGAAAAGCAATCATTGTCACAAAATGGCAGAAACTGGCTGAATTATGTTCTACTGTTGAACGGAAAGTAAAACTTAAAAATACAGTTGGCCCTTGAACAAAGTGGAGGTTACAGGCACTGACCCCTCATATAGTAAAAATCCACCTGTAACTTTTGACTCCCCAAAAACTTAACTACTAAAAGCCTACTGTTGACTGGAAGCTTTATCAAAAACACAAAGAGCCAATTAATACATCATTTGTATATGTATCATATACTGTATTCTTACAATAAAGTAAGCTACAGAAAATATTATTTAAAAACCATAAGGAAGAGAAAATACATTTACAGTACTATACTGTTATTTATCCAAAAATTCCACATATGCGTGGACCCATGAAGTTCAAACCTATGCTCTTCAGGGGTCAACTGTAATGAACTTGGCTATTTAGCTGAGGAGAATTCTAAACAAAGTGTGGAAGATGTGGCCATGATTTCTCCTTGCTGCCTATAGAAAAATGCAAGAGGAAAGAAATAAACTGAGGAAGGAATTGTTAAATAGAAAGGAACCAGCACTTGATGCTTTGGAATATTCTCAAGCTATCCAATACATTATGCTCTGGAAATAAGACTAAGTGTATGGCTAGACAAACTTCAGTGAGAGCATGGCCCTGCTTACTACTTGATTGCAGCCTTCTAGCTTCCAGAACTATGAGAAAATACATATATTAGGACACTAAGTACAAACCACAAAAGGAAAAATTGATAATTACAGTCATAAGAATTTAAAAATCTCTTCAAAAGATAATGTTAAGAAAATATAAGATAAGCCACAGGCTGGAAGAAACACCTATCTGAAAAAGGACTTGTATTCCAAACACACTTATAACTCAACAAAAAGAAAAACAACCCAGTTTTTTTAAATGAACAAAATATCTGGGCAAAAATTTCACCAAAGAAAAACTACAGGTGGTAAATAAACATATGAAAAAATGCTCAACACCATTTGTCAACAGAAAATGCAAAAGAAAACAATAACAAGATACCAGTACAGACCCATTAGAATGGCTGAAATGAAACACACATGCACACAAACAATACAAAAATAGTTTCAGCAAAAATGTGGAGCAATTGCAACTCTCATGCACGGCTCTCAGATCAGTTTGCTTTATTTTCTTAAAAGCACTTTTCATTACCTTAAAGTTTACTTATGTGTGTAAGTCCTTATGCATCTGCATGCAAGTGTCCTGTCTATCACCCTCAACATAAGTGCCATGGTGACTTGTGTCACCATGTGTCACCCCGGCACCAAAACAAATGGCAGAGAGTGGGCATTCAACACATACATATTAAAAGGAGCCGAAAGACATGATACGAAGGTAAGTTCTTCGAAGGCGAGAAACCCAGTCATAGAAGTCCACAGATGGGTGACCTGCTGGTGTAGAAGAAAACCAATCTAGACCACCAGGACTGTGCACATTCAAAGTATGTAGAGCATTCTGCAGAATACTGACTCCAGGCCAAACCAAACCAATGAAATCAGAATCTAACAATGGGATCACGTTTTGATCACTAAAGTTCTCCAGGTGATCCCAGTGTGCAGGACAGACTGAAAACTGCTGAGGAAATGGAACCTAGGCTGTGGAGCTGTACACACTTGGGTGGAAATTTTGGGCAACTTACTTAAACTCCCTCAGCACCAAAAATCTCATCTACAAAACAGGAATAATACACACCTCCCAAAGATCGATATTATACACAAAGTTCTTAGTAAATGTTAATTTGCCTATCCAGGGCAAACCTGATGAAATTTTAATTGCATAGTATGATAAATATTAATTCAATCATCAATTCATGCCTTCTATTGTTACCAGATTACGGAATTGAACATTTGCATTGGAGAAGTTCAGAAATGCTAACTTTTTTTCACTGTCCTGATGATAAGATGGTGCCTGAAGCTATGTCTATTTAAAATCTATGAGTAACTAAACTTTGAAGGAAAATCTAGCTTATTATTTATACCTAGATGCAAGTTAAAATAAACCCAAGCTTTTTTAAAATAACCAATACCAATGTCCAGACCTTGTGCAAGTCAATTAAAGCAGAATCCCTTGGGTAGGTCCAGAATTATCAGTATTCTTTTTTTTCTTCAAGATTTTATTTATTTGACAGAGAGAAACACAGCCAGAGAGGGAACACAAGC
>PITA01019266.1:0-38006 GCA_004023965.1 Spilogale gracilis | reverse complement strand
ACAAAATCTTAAAAAAAAAAAAAAAAAAAAAAGAAGTGGATCACTGCCTGCCTCGCTTCAAGCACTGCACCTCAGGTTTGCTAGGCAGTCTGGGAAACACACCAGTGCCAACTAGAATGGGCACAGGGCCATTGGTACCTGACGAAATGGCCCATTGGCACCGTAAGCACAGCATTCTGAGACATTTCATTTGAGAGCTTATTAGAAGACACCCGACACTCGAGGTCAAAGGCTGAAGAGAGGAGCACAGTAGAGAAGCACCTATTTGTATCTGGAGGTCTGCTCTACTGTCAAGTAAGCCATTTTCGGAGCAGTATGATGGAGGGAAAAAGATCAACACGAAGGCATATCCTGGTAGCCGACTGCAAGAAAGTTACTGATTTTGAGGACAACGCGGGAGAATGTTTATGCAGGTCGTGAATGGAAAAAGCCATTCAGCACGTATATTTTGATTACTGCCTCTTTACAGCTGGCCATGGCAGGCCTCTTGATGCCAACTGACTAGAAGATCGGGAGCTCCACTTTGCACAAACATCTCTGATCTGAAAGCTGGACGGACAGTACATTTTGTTTGTAGGTCGCCCAAGCACCCCTGGTGATGTGCAATAATGACCTATGACTACATAATAGGACGCTGTTCCCTCTAACACACGGGAGTCTGGCGATGAGGGAGGCCAGTGAACACTGAGCATGTCACTTTCAACTCTGATGAAAAAGCTGTGATTCAGCTCAGTGTGGTGGCGTGGAGCCGGACAGAGTGCTATGAAGTCCTCGTCATCTGTCAGCAGAGAAATGACCATGTATGCAGAAGGAGTTAAGATATTAAGATCCAGCCAAAATGTCAAAGGTGTGTCATATTTTTATCTGCAACTTAAGATATTTTAAAGGAAAATCCAAGCCAAAGAGCCACCCATAAACTCAAACAGGCAGAAGGCCAGGCGATGTGTAAATAATGTGATAGCAGATCATGGGCATTCGTGAGGCACACTACACCCTGAATCCTTCTACTGGTTCTTACACAGATAGTGGATGCTTGGAATGAAAGAGGTATATTCACCCCAAAACTAATGAGGTCAACTAATCAATTGGTTGACTTTCCTTTGGTAGAGGCAACAACAAAGGAATCTCCTGGGTATTCTCTATGTCAGAGCAAAATCCACTGGTGTCACATTCTAAGACACCAGACACCAAAAAGGCCACAGTTTCTAGAAAAAGCAATGAGCCCCACCCCAGCGCCAAACGCCCTAGACTCCAGCCCCCACGGGGTATACTCACCAGCCTCTCGGGTCGTGTTTCGACTTGTTGGCTTGGGTGGAGGGATGGGGGCCTGCTTAGTGGGAGCCTTGGTAACTTTTTTAATAGGAGGCACTTCGTCACCCTTGGGGCTCACCCCGGCAGCAGCCCCTTTTGGAGGCACAGGTGTTTTTTTGGGCTTAGGTTTGGGTTTAGGCTTAGGAAGAGCTGGAGGAGACGGAGCAGGAGCTGTCGGTGTTTCAGAGTGGTTTTCAGTGTTCTCTACAAATGAGAAAGTGAACAGAAGCAGACTGATACAGACACACACCATATAAATAGAAGGAGCAAGACATATAGCGACAGTGATACAAACACATGGCTGCTTGGCCCTTCGGAACCAGCACTATCTGGGTACATGAATCATCATGTATGATCAAATCATCACATGCGATCAAACAAGGTCACGCAAGCTACTTTGAGGAAGTTATGTTGAGGACGAGTGTCAATGCCCACCATCAGGGGCCGGCACTGGCCACGAATCAGCGGCTGCTGGATAAGGTTCCGGGCTGGAGTGCAAAGTTTAAATCTAATGAAACTGAAGGGCGCTGCGAGTGGGAGGTCAGTGCACTACACATAATCCCAGGAGTACTAACAGTGAGACAGTGATGGGATCCATGACCTTTATACCCTTGGTGCATGGACACTCTTAGGAGAACTCAAACCCACCAACAGGAAAGGGATTTGCGTCCTGTCTCAAATTTTGGTCAAAAATCAATCATTTTCCATGCTAAGGGAGACTCGGTTGACTCTTCTCCGGGAAGCACAACGCACCGAAGAATAAACTGTTTTCTACTATTAAAATTATCTCAAGCTATCACAGTGCAGAAGGGCAGCTTCCTGTTTTCCAGTAACTTCCTCTGACCTTTTCAAACAGTGTCACAACTCTAGGTACAGAGGGTACAGAATCCCCCAAAATATCACATTTGTTTTGCAATGCAAACACAAGTGATAATTTTGAAGAGACAAGGGCTGAAATTCATGAAAAAAAAAATTCATACCCAAGAACAGAGCCTTTCACAAGATTTTGCCTAACTGGAGGAGAAACGGTCTCCCATTATGGGAAGTGGAGACACTGAATGTTCATTCATGTACTCACATCCATATTATTTCTAATGGTGGCTGATCGAATTTAAAATAAGTTAAAATACAGTTCTGGTCCAAAAAGCTAAGCAGCATTTCTTTAAAAATGGAGCACAATTAAAAAAACATCAGACAGTGTTAAGACAAGACTAATAAGCCTCTACTGGATCTTCCTTCCCATTACTGAATGACCAGAAAGAGTTTTAATATCAGAATGTATCACATTGTATTAGTATGTCTTTTGTTTCAATTCTCATTCTAGTGAGTTCAAGTGAGAACGGCCATTTTTTGGACTGTTTCCCCTCAATCCACATAGATAACTACCATAAGAATGATTCAAGGTACAGCAAGTAATCAAAAAGTTTTGTTTTTTTTTTCTCCCAGCTATGAAGTCCACCACAGTCCCCTTCCACTCCTAAGCTTACTGGTGCTTATTGTCTGAGTTGCATGTTCAATATTTACTGGAGGTGACTTTGTACATGTGCCTTTCTGTTACAGATTGTGTCTCTTGAACTAAGTGGTAACTCCCCTAACCTCCCTGGTCTGAACCAGAAGGCCACCGAGTCACAAACATCAGTTAGGTTCGAGAACAATACAAGTTGATGCACACATAAATCATTTCATTTCAACATAAAACCTATAAACCTATGTTGTCTTGTCAGTGTTCTTGACATGGGGCAAAGGCCTGTGCTTTAAATACCTTTTTCTGTGACTCTCTGTAAGGTTAGATAGCTGCATCACACAAAGAGATCAAGTCCGATGACACTGCCCATGGTGAGAGCCCATCCGATTCACCTGCAACACTGGGGACCTCAATTCTCTTTCATGCTACAAACCTTCACAGGTATCCTGTCCTCACAGGCCTATCACTGATATTTTTCTTCTTTCTGTCTAAGGCTTCCAATTGTAAAGCTGCCTCCCAAAGAAGGCAGTTTCTGGGTTTGGGAGGGAGGACACAATGACTCTATGACAGTTGGGAGCGACAATCCCAACTCGGTGAAAAGCGAACCCGCTGTATGCAAGGTCAGGGCGTTTGCAGATGAGGACCGCCCACACCCCCGTCCTCCGGGACCTCCACCAATGCTGGGTACGTGTTTGCCGTAGAGCCACTACTTACCTCTACTCTGTAGAGAACCCTAAGGGGAGGTGCCCCTGTGTGCCAACAGTACGCTCTTCTGACTAAACTACACATTCTTTTCGTCTAAAATGTCACATCCTGTTAAACACAATGCTTTAAACATGAGGTCCATTCAATGAATGCGACTGGCTGATGGTTAGTAACACCACATGGGTAGAAAACAAACTCTCTACTTGTATCAGAGAGGTAATGAATGAAGTCTTTACATTTTTCAATTCCACATGACCTGAAGACATGATATAAACGGATGGCATCTATGATTAGGCTAAGGAAGCGCCGTTTCTTCATGCTGTGTTGATACAGATATTGTGCTTTAAAACAGTATGTCTGGAGGGCAGCTGTTTACTGTACTGTGGCTCCTTCCACCGGGTCAACACTCAGAACAAACTCGAGCAGCGTGTGGCCCTCACTTTGCCAACAATGCACCTCTGCCCCAATTCCTCTCCTTCATCTGACCGCCTCCTTGTCTCCTTCAGATCTCAGTTTGGAAATATCTGCTTCTAAGAACCAAGTTTGGTCCCCACTGAAGGCTTCCCTGGCTCCACGTGCTCAGGCATTCCTGAGTACTTTGTATCCTGCTCAGTAACCGCCCGTTTGCAGGCTGGGCGCCCTCCCGAGACCGCGATCTGCTCGGAGTCAAAGACCATTTCTGACTCACCACTCTTTTTCTGGCCCCAGCAAATCCTACCCATGGGAGAACTTCATTATTATTTGTGGAACAAATGCATGTAAGTCACTTGTTACTTCATGGAAAGCTCTCTATAAGACCTCAGTGGTTTGAATATCAAATATTTTTCAGATTTCTTAGATTTAATGCCAATATACATATAACAGGTTGTAGATCAGCTTTTCTTATATATTTAAAGGCACTTACTGAGAAGGAATAATGGGAGACTGGAAGCCCTGAAGGTTTTAAGGGAAAAGTCTCCAGTGTTAGGCAGAGGATGTCCCAGACCACTATACCAACTCTGGAGCCCAGTGTTGCCCGGAGCCCCAGGAATATCCAAGAGTCCTGGGTGGAACCTACACACAGTGCAGTGTAAGGGCATTTGCCACTTGTTCTGTTTTCTTTGATGCCAATGTTTCAATTATTAAAGTACTGACATATTATCTTACAAAGAGATACAAGCAGTTGGGGGTTTAAGGGTATGTGATACAGTTTTGCAAATACAAGCAATTAATAGATGAAATAACACTCTTGGATAAATTGGCTTAATGCAAAAGGAAAGGGAGCATTTCATCCCCCGAAAGGGAATTAAGAACACTCAAAGGGTGAATTAAGAACATGGGACTGTGGATTTGAATGCTAGCGAGAACGTGAAAGGAGCTGAAGTAAAAGTGAATCTTGGGCTGTTTTTCTGGAATTGAATGGCATCTTCCCAGAGAAATAAGTGGTTATCTTTGTTCATGAGGTAGTTTCTATTTCACACAATACTGTGTACTGTGTGAGTTATGAATGACATTCCTTTGACTCTCAGGAAGCAGCTTCCCTACCAAATGCTTCCCCTCCCTTCGAGTGTGGTTCCGGCAGGTGCACCATGCGTGCAGAGGGAGGCGTCTGCCCTATGTGGTGGTGTGGCCCCACGTCCAGCATGCCCATCTCTTGACATGCGGCCCAGCCAAGCAAGATGCTATCTTAGATCTCGTTTGACCAAAAAGAACCAAAAGTACAAATTCTAAGAATAAGAAAACAAAAACACCTCTCAAATATCCATGAACCTACAACTATGAGGTCTTCCCTCTTTTTAGAACATCAAGGCCGCTGGTTTTATTAACATAAAACTGTCAGCAACTTTGTATTAAGTTGATAAGGGAAACACTTCCTTTGAAGCTTGGCCAGGCCACTGACTGACATCCCACACGGACCAGGCAAGCCTTAGTGATGGCACTATTACATAATGAAGGGTGTGATTCTTGAATGTGAAAAGGCCACACCAGGGACAAACCACAGATGGGTCTGAAATTTAACAGTTTGGTGAGACAGGACAGTTGGAACTTAAAATTAAAAAAAAAAATCAGTACTTGCATGAATACTTTCAAATTAATCTCACTGAACTCTATTTAGGTCTATTTTCTCTTTATGTTCCAGGAATATGATCATTAAAAATATTAGCTAATTTCTTGTAATAAGCATTTGTAAGTCTAACCAGAGTCCTTCAACAGAACAAGAGTAAGTAAAGCCCCATGAATACTATACTTAATATTGAATAAATAAAGCAAAATAATACATTTCTAACATTGTTCATAGAGGCTTCTAAAATTTTTATAGGCTAATGGGTATGCACATAGGGGGTTATGGACTTCCAGAGAAGATAATTTAAAGTTACAATGTCTGTCAAGTGGTCTTTTGTTTTCTTCATCTTTAGAGGATTTATGTCAAGAATAGAGGAAGAGAAGTTTGTTTTCAGCAGTTTCTAACAATTCTCACAATCCCTACAGAACCTAAGCTAGGTCTGAAAACTTTTGCCATCCAACTCAGAGGCAGACATTACAGAATAGGAAATAGTCTGTTTCCTGAGGATTCATTTTTACGCTGTGCGGAATCAACTAGAACCTTCCAACAAATCCTTACTTTGTATGGGTTTCAGTTCTGATTTGCATGAGTACAGGTTTGGAGGTTCCTGCGCATGACAGAAGTCTTAGGGAGAGGTCATCAATCAATTAATCAGTGACCAGGAACTTGTGAAATGTTTTCAGAGGTCCTTGATAGACACAGATTTTGCAGGTACCTTAATCGACCATAGCGTATTCACTCTAGAAACCAAGGTCTCTAAAGAAGCCTTCGGGGAATGGCATAATTGCCCCAGGCATATTTTGAAATTTCCAATTGCACAGGCAAATCATGAAGCTGAAGCTGTGGTCAATACAGCAACCAAAGTCCCCAGCATCTCTGGCAACTATTCCTGGTCCTGTCAGAAATATCTAGAACCGAGACTAGAAGCTACAGTATCGGGTGTACGGATGCTACCAGCCAAGCTCCCACCATCGGAGAGAAGATGCTGGACTGAAAGAGCTATCTTGGTTTTGGTATTTCTCCATCCTTCCACGCTGATATGCTCATGAAGGTCACTTCTAACTAGCAGAAGATACTCAGACTGACGGCATTTTTTTCTAAAAATAAAAGAAAAGACTGAGAGAAAGCTCCTGAGGAAAGAATAATATTCCCAGCTATCTCTAATGATTGATGAGCCTATTTGCTTATTACTGTTAATTAATGCTCCCAAGAAAAAATTAAATGATGTCCTTACAAAAGGGATGCATCTACTTGAGAAAACTATCTTATTTCTCTTCACTCGTAATTTCTCTCTTCTTATTTGCAAGCCTCCTCCCTAACTGGCCTTAAGAGTCACTATTTGGAGCCTAAGACCTGATTCTCAATGTTGAGCTGTGTTGACGTAAAACAATATGGAGTTTCTCTTGATTTTACCTTTCTTATCTTCTGCCTTTTCGTCCAGAGGTGGCGCCTTTTCAGCTACAGAGCCATTACCTTCTTCAGATTTTACTACATTTTCCTCTCGGGTAGATTCCTCTCCGATGGGTATCATGTGCCCGTTTGAATTTTCAAAGTTAACTGTTACATCTCCATCTAAAATGGGGAAAGAAACACCTAGATGTCTAACTTGATGGCTTTCTTAAAACCCGGTTTTTCAGTTTCTAGGACTGTAGGGTTTGGGTTCATGATTCAGACCCTGGGAACCAAATACATCCTGTATCATTTCACCATGTTTTACTAAATCATTCCAATGAAAGAGACGAAAACCCTTAGTCTTGGGGGAAAGAAGCAATGGAGGGGATATCCGCGTGCCCTTTCAGGACAGTAGGGATAATGATCCTAATTAGACAATATCTCCCGGCAACAGAACCCTTCTCTTCTTGTATACTTGGGCTTTGTTGAAGTCAGTACCTAGGAGGCTCTTTGTCATTCACAAACTGAACGGTACAAGGAGAAATCTGAAAAATGGAATAAACATTTTAACAAGCACTGAAAACACAAGGTGAATATAAATACACAAATAACATGAAATGCAATTAGACATACAAATGATTAGAGGGAGGATATGAAAATTTACAACCGTCTCTGTCTCACATGATTGCATCCATGATATGGTAACTTTACACAGGAATATAACTGCCAGTCTGTATTCAGGGAAAGATGGTAGTGAGGCTAATTTTATTTTCATTTTCTTATTTATGGAAACATTAAAATGCACTCAGGTAATTCTTATATATAACAGACCCAAAGCCTTTAACGTGGCCTAATAATAAATTTGGAAACATCAGGGGAATAAGTAATTACAGGGGAACTTTCAAAAAAATAACTAGTGAAAATAAAATTTCTAATATGTTACCTAAATCAGAAATAACTAAATTTAATCCCTGAACTTTCATAATTTCTAAAAGTTTCTAAAGTAAATGAGATTTTGCATAAACTCTTAATTCAGTGATGTTTGAAAAGACTAACCCTAGTTCATATCTGGAACACTTTAGGAGATTTTGCTATCTCTGTAAAAATAATAATAATAAGTTGAAGTTTTGACTTTGCAAAGTTCAAGAAATGCATGATTAGAGCTGTTTTTATGCAGTCTTTGATTAATCTTAGTTTGGCAATCATGATAAATAAAACAGAGGTCATCGCCCAAATTCTCATTAAATATGATTGAACTGCTTTGGCTCAACATGAAATCCAATGGCCTTATCCAAAAAAACAGGCATGACATTTTAATAAGAAAAATACCTATCATGGAACTTTGTCATGCTCAAAATGAAAAAGCCATCATTGCTGAACCATACAACTTCCAAGTACCTATAATCTGATTTCTGTGTAAAAATCAAATAGATAATTGAGGGCAATGCCATTATAAATCTTAACTATTTCAATAAAGCTAAGGTAATAGTTTTTAAAGAGTATAGGTCAAACCAAAGGGAAACCAAAAGATTTTTAATTCTTATTATTAGATCCCAAGGAATTTGCTATTAAAAACAAGGGAGGGTAGATACAATGTAATTCCTATTAGACATAGGAAAACTAAAAGCTAATGTAAGAATGGAAAATTCCAAACGAAATATAAAACCACTTCTTTATATTAAAAAAACTCAATTTTTAGGCAACTCAAATATAAATTTACCTCTGATTACTTGGCCTTAAGTTGATAACAAAAACATGCTGAAGTCGTGTTAACATGACTTATTATATTATATTAATTATATTTTACCACTTATTATGCTAAAATTCTTTAGTAGGCTAACTAACTGATCTTAAAATCTAGAACAAAAAAAAGCGAGAGAGAAAATTAAATAGTCATGGTGCAATAAGAAATTGGATTTTCACATAATAGAGTCAACAATGTGGAAAGATACTTACTCTGGGGTCTGAAATAAAGCTAGTCCCTATGAAAACAAAGGTAGACAAAGACCGGTATGTGATAAATATAAAGTCAATAATAAAACAGAGGACTGAAGTTATTAATAATTAATTGGTATGTACACTGAAAAAGTTTTCTAGTTTTGTACATAATGGTAGAGTTCAAACAAGCTGAGCCCTTAATATAGTTTCTGTATGGAAATAAAATGCATCGACACCTGCAGCAAAGCATAGGGGGGAGATGCTGAGGTTCTAAGTCATCGGAGCCCTTGCATGCAAAGGAAAAAGACAGCTCAGGGAAGGTGGTTAGCTTCAAGTGAACAAGAGATAAAGCACACACAGGCATCAGTGGTGAAAGAAGGCGCTGGAGAGTGTTTGTGGTCTTCCCCTCTTTCTGCTCAAATGAGAGTGCCTGGGATATAGTGAAGAGAGAAACAGAAATGAGGAGAAAGTCACATGTGACCAAATGGTGACCGACTCACTAGATGGTTAAAACATATAAGGAAGGAACTTGGACTAGAACTGGTAATTCTCAGGAGAGACCAATTGTTGAACTTTTATAAGGAAGTTAGAGGTTAGTGTAAAAAAAAAAATGATCACCTAAAAGAAATAATAATAAAAACTGGGAGTGAAGGTATGGGGTGGGATGGGGTGAGGTCAAACTCAGGGTAGCTGAAGGGATCGAAAAAGTCTATCTGGCTCCCGAATAAAGGACACAATTGACAACAACTGTCAAGAGCGAAGGCAAGGACAGGAAGATCAAGGCAAAGAATGCAGAAGACAGGAGGCTGTCACGAAACACAACAGCTTCCCGTGTCTGCTAGAGCTGAAAACAGACCGAAATGCTCAAGATCATTGTTTCTGGGGAAATGACAGAACACTATTTACTCCAGCCCCTGGCTGCAAAGGGGAAAGACTCTATTTCCAAGAGGCATTCCGAAGAACTTTCAAGGATTAGGTAATTTCTGTAGTTCCATATAGGGACCATGAAAAAGGCAGAAAGTCAAATTCAGTAATTTAGGACTTCCCCAAACATTAAATCTATTACATTATGTTTAGGTGAAAAATTGTTTTGTTCATTTATGTTTTACGTTCACTCTGAGGAAGTTACCAAAAGGTCAATAAGAGAATTCTGGGAAGTATCTGAAACTAGAACCCATTAAGTAAATAGTTCAACAGATTAGGCAGAGCAAAAACCAATCAATACTAAGCATTTTTTAAGTTGACCATTGGCACTTGTTTTTAGAAAAAATAAGCTCTAGCTATAATTTTTATAATCAGGTAAAAAAAAAAAGAGGGGGTCTTAAATCTCTATCTTTCATATTCATTAGCAATTTCAATCATAAATTTTCACATTTTTCCTTTCTTTCCAAATAAATGATACCAAGCAATGGCACTGGCTCACCCCAGGAAGGTGGCTGCTTGGAAAGGTGACTGCTCAGTGGATCTGTAATTTCCCTCCTGCCTCCAGAGAGATTAGAGGGAACACTAATTTTGATACCACAAGCCTACCTGCAACCAACAAATAGTTAGGGCTGTGCGTTTTTGTTTCTGTTTTTGTTTTTTAAAATCTTTAAAAGGCCCAGACAGGAAAATAGCTTCACGGTAACAGAAAACTAAAAAAGACATAAAGTTCATTCATGAAACAGAATGAGAAAACTATAATAAGTCAGAGATTGAAATAAAATGCCTAAATTGAGAGGGCTCAAGAAAAAGGCATTATTCATTCTAGACTTCCCTATATTCTTTGAAACAGCAGTAAAATAGTAAAGCATTTCCTACCTCCACTTTAGAATTATTCAGATGTTGGAAAAAGCATATCATTTGGATTTATAAATAGTGAATTCCAAAAGATGTTCTTTGCAATGAACATTTATCAGGAAAAGAATTCTGTGATTTTAATTCCAAATTAATAGCCCTCTATTTGTTCCCATAAAAGTACAGTAATACTACTTTATCCCAGTAAATGTTCAGGGGGTGGGGCAAGGGAAGACATTAGGTAAATCAACAATTTTGCAACAAAAACTTCCTTGAGTTTTAAGAGTAGGGGGAACAATGAAAATTATTAGGTATCACTTATTTGGAGAAATAACCAATCTTGGTGTCTTCTTCTGAGGGTCTATCTTGGTTTCTATCTAAGTCTTGTCTTTTTGAGCAAGATTCCCTCTTGGCAGGATAGAGAAAAGGGGAAGAAGATTAGGGATAGGGAAAACAAAATACTTAGAAATAATAATTGTTAGTGAAAAGGTGAAAGCCATTTAGATTCAAAGAAATGAAAAGAGAATACTACTAAGAAAATTACTTGAGAGAATGCATAAAGCAGATTAATTTGTCCATTTGTGCCTTACTGACTGTACAATTGATTGTAGTACTGAATATCAAGATACATTTACTACTTTCTTCTTCCTTTTCTTTTCCTGGTAGGAGTCAAGCGACAAAATCTCATTTAAAGACTGAAGCTTAAGAACAGAAGAAAAGTCATATAAGCATTTGTATCTTATCTATATCTTCATGCAGGACCTTTGTAGAGCCTTAGGGTTAGTGACAGAAAGTGAAGGACTCCGAAAAGGCTGCTGAATTGCTTTTCTAGAAAACCTTAGATCGTTTGTAGCCCACAAAGGCATTCTGAATTAAAGCAAGATTTTCAGATTGCGGTACTCACTGCTTTATCTCGCAAAGACCATGATTATCTTAAAATTCAAAAGAAAATGAAGGAAAGACCAAAGAACAAAGGATCAAGTTACTTTAAATGTATGATTAATTTCCTCACCTTGATCAGGCAACTCCTTAAGAACGCCCCTTCTTATCAGCTCCTCTCTACTTTGTCTTGTGGATATCTTCCTTTCTAATACTTTTAAAAAGAATAAGCATAAGTAAGAATCAAGTTATTGATTAAAATAATTATGAAAAACATTCCAAGTAGAATTGAGCACATTTATTCTGTTCACCCAGGGGCTCACACCCCAGTTTTTTGAGTTGTTTAGCAAAACACACGGTTGGAGTTAATTTAGGAGAAGGGCAAAGGACGGTGGCTCGTGGTCTGAACCCCAGCCACTGTGCCTGGTCCTTCAAATAATGTTTGGCTAAGAAACCAGACACGTTATTTCATATCACCTCTCAAGCACAAAGGCTACTTCTCACTTTGAAATATTCCTTTTATTAGGCATTTGAAAATATAGGTTTCAATGAATATGCAATGCATACAAAGGTTACGCACGCTTACATTAAAACCAAACAGAAAAATGCTCCGCAGATATTCAGGCAACTCATCTGAATCCCAGGGAAAAGGGACTACTTTTCCAGTGTTTTCTCTCTCACACCATCTATCACAAAAGTCCAACACATCAGCTCTCTGTAACTCTATCCCTTGCCATACGTAGAAGGTCTAGAATGTTCCGGGATATCCCTGACAGGTCCCAAGTCGGGAGGACGGAGTCAACTATGCTTTCACAGGCATGATGAGGGATGGGAATCTCAACAATGCCTCTTCCTTCTTCTGGAAGAATTTAAATTCCTGTACAACTTCAGAACCGAGCTTAGGGTGGGGCTTTGATATACCTTATGTGTATGTAATATTAGTTTCCTGAACTCTGCATGACTAACTCTACTCCCCACTTTGATGGGCCAAGATGGTGTGTTAAATTAATATCATCTACTGATCCTCTGAACCAACACAGTCCAAAGTGTGTTCTGGAAGCTTCTCTTCCCTTTAGATGACCTGTTGGAAACAGCACCTTGATCCAGCAGCAATGCGCCACAGAAAGAGCCTAGGGCTCTTTCGGGAGAAGGAAAGGCACGTTGGTGGAGACTGGGTAGACACAGCGTGACCAGATTCCGATTCTCCCCACAATTCCATTCCTGGCCTTAGGATCTGCAAATTCTGGAGCCACATGAGCAACCATCATTTCAAGATCTAAACTAAACCACATCACCCCAGGCCCTGCTCTGATGCAGACAGAGCAAGCTTGTAATGACACTTCGGACATGATTTTTGGGGTGCTCCGGGTGGTCTTAAGCAAAGACACTTTGAAGTCAGAAGGGGGGAAAGGGGGCCTTGGGCTAAGAGCTTTTTACGAAGTACTTGAAAGTCTTAAGTAATGGCACGAGCCCCAGAGTACCAACACTTAGTCTCTCTTGAAGAAACTGAAATATTTTTTTCCTTTTCTGACAGCTAGTAATTGCGTATTCCCCCTTTTATCTAGATTGCCAGAAAGGTCAGCGTAACATCTGATATTAACACAGATTTCATATGACAACTCATAGATGAAATATGCTTCCTCCTTCTTAGAGACCTGACTTCATCTGTATTTATTTATTTATAAAATATTTTTTATTTATTTGAGAGAGAGAGAGCGGGAGAGGGGGGAGGGTCACAGGGAGAAGCAGACTCCCTGCTGAGTATGGAGCCCCATGCAGGACTCGATCTCGGGACTCCCGGATCGTGACCTGAGCTGAAGGCAGTCGCTTAACCAACTGAGCCACCCGGGTGCCCCACATACATGCTCTTTGTTCTTGGTTTTGCCAAACATGTTTTGTGGGTACAATCAGACTGGAAACAGACAAGAAAATGAATAAATGAACAAGTGGATGAACAAATGATCAAAAGAATGAGAATTCACACCTTCTTGGTTCAAATGGACACATACACAGAACCTTCCCCTCTTCCTTTAGATTGCCACCCCCCCCAGCCCCCATCCTCCTTCCAGAAGCAAGCAGATTCGGCTCACTTAAAGGCTAGTCTCAATGGTGACCTGGGGCGGGGGGGGCAGTCAGAGCTGTTCTTTCAGGTAAAAAGAGAGCTGTTGCTTCAAGACAGCTTCGATCTGTCCCAGCTTTTGCAAAAGAGAAGAGAATCCCCGTCGTCTTCGGTACAGGGAGCCAAACAACACCCCCAGCGACACCCTGGGGCGCCACAAACACTGCCCGTGGCTCAGAAAGACCCTGAGCACTGCAGTCCATGGCTACTGAAGGACACCTCACCCAGCTCCAACAGTGTGCAGGCCTCTCATTCATCAACGCCATTCCATGATCCCTGCTTTGGGTGTCTGTAAAATCTCTCACTCTTGCACCCAAACAATGGTCTGAGAGCCCAGAACATATCTCGCCTTCCAATATGGATCCCAGAGGATGCTTCGGTTTTAGTTTTAAGCTTTCTGTTGCTTTAATTCTAACTTAATCTCAGTTACAAAAAATCCCTCCTCTTTCTTCCTTGTCAGTCTGGGGCTCTGAGGCAGCAGCTTGGTTTCTTGCCAGGAATCAAAACCCACAGTTCTGTTCTTTGCTCTACCTCTTATAAATGGGCCCTGATAGGAAAATGCCCTGGCGATTTGTTTGGTCTTTGGCTGAGCAGGTTTCTAATGCATAATGCAGATAACTGTGTCCTGGGCCAATGAGAACAAACTGCAGGCGACTGGAATGGAAAGTATGTTGCCGGGGCACCGAGTTCCAACCACGGCTCTCCCAGAAGAACAAGTATCACACTCTTCATCTTTTAAAATATTTGCCTCATGTTTACATAGTATCTGTATGTTTGCAGAGCACATTCACTGGACACTTTTTCATAGGCTTGGAAGAGTTCTGCACTAGGATGAATCAGAGAGGTCATTCTCGTCCAACGGGGGGCCTCACAAAGCAGGAGTCATTTCAGGAACACTCTTGAGATGTGCTCACCTGCTTGGAAACCTCCAAAGGCAGGACAGCCTCCTCCAGATACCTGTCTCCCTTATTCTTAGGCCATAATCAGTCAAAACCACACTCCCTGTGACTTTGGCAGTTGACCCAGCCCACGGTCCCAATAGCTCGAGAGTAAAATAAGTCGTTTGTGGTGGAAACAGTGTGGAGTTTGCTCTGTGTTCCCTGGGAGCAAAGCGGGTTATTAACGCCTCCTAGAATGTGATGTCGAGTGTCCAACCAGCGGCTCTTTGACCTGAAGTTCACACTAATCAGTGCAACAAGAGCAATAATCTTGGGGGGCCCTCCTCACAAATACCGCTGGGGAAGAGACTTGGGGGGGGCACAGATCACTGGACGTGGTAGCCAGCTCTCTCCATGAGCAGTACTGTTCCCAGGTGAGTAAAGAGCTCATGGTGGCTCACTCCTCATCCCTATCAAAAGAAGCATGTATGGTTTTTACACAAAGATCAAGCAAACCCCTGATTTCTGTTTTGCCCCCTGGACTGGGTGAGTTAAAGTTCCAACAGTTCACTTGTGATAACAACAGCACACATTTTTCTAAGAAGTGAAGGATGCCCCTTGCCCCCATTTTGCTACCTTCATGCTCATACTCCAGTTTTTCAAATAGCTGAAAAGGACCAATCTTTCAAAAGCATCCAGTGGCTGTCCATCTCTCTTCGAATACTATCTCTACTCCTTGGCGTGGTCTCCACAATGTCCCCCAGAGGCTGCCCCCCACAAGTTCTGTGCTCCTTCCCTAACCGCTCTGCCTGGCTCCCTCCTGGCTGGCTCCGCTCCATCCCCTCCAGCCCTGCTGCTTGTCACCGGGCACAGCAGCAGGCCCTGCATGGTGGCCTCTGTCCTTACCAGGATGGGCTCCCCCCAGACCCCCACACGGCTCAGTCCATCACTTCCTTCAAGTCTCTGCTCAGAGGCACCGCATCAGAAATCCCTTCCTCACACACCTAGCATAGAACAGCGTGTTCCTCTTCTTGTCTTTATCCATCTTATCCTGCAAAATACGTCGTCCCCTCCTGAAATGGGATCTGGTTCTTAAGTATGGCCTCAATGAGAATGAAAATTCTTGTTTTATTTACTACTGTTTTCCCAACAGTGCCTTGCAGGTTGTTAGAACTTATAAAACATGCACATTTGCTACATAAATGAATAAAAACTGGGCTGATGATGGTAACAGTCTTGTTTTCTGCCCCTTCTCCATCTCCAGCCTCAGAGACAGCAAGCGAGGCCCACGGCAAAACTCTATAAACAGGAGTCTTCTGTTTTCTGCCTCCTCTACTTCTTGGCTGGGGCTGCCAAAGGGAAAATCCTGAGCTCTCCATCCTATGGCTCATCTGAAAAGGTCTCAGTGCTAGAAGAAGGCCGGCTATAGTGTGTGGAGGACACATGGCAACCAACTCACAGGGTGTAGCACAACTGGGCTCATCATAAATTTTAAATGATTTATGATGTCCTTCTGGGCGGAGAGCCTGCATTCAGGAGATGAGGCCGGGACCTATGCCACCAGCTCCTGGCCGTGCGTGCCCAGCCAGGATTTTATATTGCTCTGGAAGCATCGGTGAGAGTAAATCTTGCAGTCAACAAGCCACTTGTGTTTTCCTTTGGCGAGGAAAGAGAGCCCTAATTCTCAATTCTAACACCGTTTAATGACGGAACAAAACAGAAGAGCAATTAGACTATGAAATAAGCACGCCATGTTATCTTCTTGGTTCTGAGGACTGAATGGCCTTACTGTACGACTGTGACAGGAACAGAGACCCGCTTGTCTTGTGTTGCAAGTGTTCTATAAGAGCCCGGCTTTGCTTTACCTCTCCTCAATAGCGGTTACAGAAAACAGAATGTCAAAAAACGGCCTCCTTTTTAAAAGACCCTTCACTAAAGCGTAGCGAAGTCCTTTAAAGAAAGCACCACCCAAATGCCACCCAATGGGTCACTTGCAAAAACTTCCAAAACAGCTCAAGAACATAAGGCAGCGTAAGAAAGCCAACGTCCCCCACTAAAAATACTCAGGGGTCTGGCCATTTTCGTTTTGATCCATGTCTCTCCCCCACTTAAAAATCAGACAGTCGACCAAAAAGCCCAACCCCATGGAGTGATGGCCAGGCTTCACAAGTGGTCCCAGTGGACCATTCTCCCCCTCCCTCTTGTTCAATCCTTTTCCACAAGCCCAGTGTTAAAGCCCAACCTTACTCTTAACTTCTCACCATTTCCTAAACATTTCCTGTACTCCTCAGCTCCGTTCCTTCCGTGTTTCTTTCTCCTAGAATCACACTTTTGCCCTCTCCCCTTCTCTGGTGAAATCCTCCTATAATCTTAAGACCACATCAGACAGCGCCCCCTGCAGGATGATGTCACCGTTCCAGCCAGCTAGAGTCAACAATAAGTTCCTCCGAACTTTAAAGTAACTTCTCTGTGCCTCAGCTTTTTCATCTACACAATGAGAGTACTGGGACACCTGAGTGGCTCAGTCGGTGAAGCATCTGCCTTCCGCTCAGATCATGATCCCAAGGTCCTGGGATCAAGTCCAGCATCAGGCTCCCTGCTCAGTGAGGAGCCTGCTTCTCCCTCTGCCTGTCACTCCCCCTGCTTGTGCTCTCACTCTCTCTCTCTCTCTCTCTGACAAAGAAATAAAATCTTTAAAATGGGAGAATGACTGACTACCTTTTCTGTTTCTTTTGGAGATCAAATGAATCAAAAAGCTAAAGTGCTTAGATCAGTAGCTAGAATCCAGAAAGCCCCGAATAAATGTTAGCTATTACTATTATTTGTTACTGCCATTCTTTTTCATTGCTCCATGTGTACATAGTTGCGTATTCACATGACTCAAAGCCCTATGAGAGATGTCTTGTTTATCATTTCCTCCCCATGTTGCCCCAAATAATATATTGCATTAAGTTTTTGGTTTTGTTTCTTGAGGGGAGAGAGGGAAGCATGCCTAGCATCTTTTCTACTTAGTCTAGAAACAGCCCTCCTGATAGTTAGCTTTTGAGGCACTACCTTCCTCCTCTTTCAGTCCATGCCATTTGTGGGAAGCTAACCCCACCCCCGGGCTCGAGGGCTTGCAGGCTGATCCAGTCAGAGCCTGATACCTTCCTGGTCTTGGGGACTGGTTCCGAGAGGGGCTGTTCCCAATTTGCACCAATGACAACCAGCCCAAGAATTTCTCGAACAAAAGGAAAAGGTGTTCTCTTTTTTTCTGTGTCTGTTAAAGCTAGCTGCATATGAGCCTGAAAGCTGCAAGCAGTCATTTTGCCTCCATAAAAGGGAAGTATAACTTAAAAAAAAAATGCAATACTGGGGAACATAGGCTCAAAGAAGGAGACAGAGTCTTAATCTTAGCTTTGAAGCACCTGGATACAACCAAACCTACAGGCTATTTGGCCCTGGGCTTTTCACTTGCATGAACCAATAAATTCCCCATTTGCTTCAGTCTATTATTACTAGTCATCAGCAGTAAAGAGCTTTTACTTTTGAAGAGTAGGTGTTACACAGATGCTTCTTTAAAGTGAATTTCCTTCCAGCAGAGGCCAAAGATTCTCTCGATTTTCAAGGCAGAAATATGGAAGAATGACATGGAACCTCTTTATCCCCCAAGAGTTTGAAACTTGATCAGACCTTAAAAAAGAGGAAGATAGTGAGATCTATGTCCCCTCCTCCTCTTGGGAAATCAGTGTCACAATTTCCCTCAGAAACCTGAGTAATCATCCATTTATTTGATGCTTAGGTAGCATCTTCATCTTTATTTTGTCATCACACTTCCCAGTGTTTCTGGAAGACAGGCTAAGCAATTTTTTTTGTTCCCTTGAAAAGATAAGGATATCAAGACTCACAGAGGTGAAACCCATTTTCTAATTCCAATGCAGAATCTGGGTGAACCCAAATGTGTCCAGCCAAAAGTCTACTGCTTGCATTCTCCACACTAAGTTGATAATTACAAAGATTTCAACTTTCCCACAACAGGTATTATGCTTTCCAGTTTCCCTACAAGACACGGGGTAGAAAAACTTTTTTTTTTTTTTTAAGATTTATTTATTTGACAGAGATAGACACAGTGAGAGAGGGAACACAAGCAGGGGGAGTGGGAAATGGAGGAGCAGGCTTCCCATTGAGCAGGGAGCCTGATGTGAGGCTCCGTCTCAGGACCCTGGGACCATGACCTGAGCTGAAGGCAGACACTTAATGACTGAGCCACCCAGGTGCCCCTAGAAAAACTTTTTGAAGTTGATTTTAAATGAACGATTTTTAGATGGTAATACATCCTCATAGTTCAAATTATAAAAGGATACAGTAAAAACTCTCACTTACACCTTGTCCCCCACCTATTCAAATTGAACCTCACCTGTACTCCATATGCAACATAACCATGTCCATTAGCGTCTCCTGTACCCTTCCAGACTTTCTTAGGCAAATCCAAATATTCATTTTAATTACTCTCTTTTTTTTTTACACCCAGGGTAGGCTGTTTTACAAATTGCTCAGCACAGAACGCCTGGGTGGCTCAGTCAGTTAAGTGTTTGCCTTCGGCTCAGGTCACAATCCCAGGGTCCAGGGATCGGCCCCACGTTGGGCTCCCTGCTCAGTGGAGGGCCTGCTTCTCTCCCTGTCTCCCCCATGCTGCCTGCCTGTGCTCTCTGGCTCTCGCTGGCTCTTGCTCTATCTCAAATACAACCTTTAAAACAAACAAACAAACACAACAAATTGTTCAGCACGATACTTTTTTATTGAACACTATATGTGGTACATATTGTTAAAATTTTAGGTAACAGGGCGACAAACAAAAAAGGCTGGGCTGGAGAGAAGTGAGGATCTTTGCCTTGTGCGAACAACAGCAGCTCAAATCACTGCCGTTTCCAGAGAGGGCGGGCTGGGAACAGCCATGGCAAGTCAACTCAAGGGACTTGGGGATTTTATTCCCAAGGGATAAGGTTTAGGACTAGAACAATGAGCAAGTCCCCAGTCCCAGATGGGCCAGGAAGTACAAGTAATCTCCGGAGAGCAATCAGAGTCCAGGATCTGTGAGCTACGTGAAGCACTGCTTGTCTTTCTTCCAGTGTGACTCTCAAAAACACATGACAAATACAAATGTTGTTCGAGACAGGTGCTTCTGGATGCATTCTGTGTGTCTCCATTTCTAATTTCTTCACATTAAAAGACAATAAGCCCAGAACAGGGTGAGACCACAAAAGGGACAGCAGTTTGAAATAAAGATAAAGAGAACCACCCTTAGGGCAGTTAATTCTAGCATCACACAAAGAATAACCTAGAGACTTGATATAAAAATGAATCTCTGCTCTACATGATGAAGAGGTTTTGCAAACTAAGAGAGATTATAAACAATACCCATTAGAGAAGTTCTTAGAGAGCCGGAACTTCTAATTCTGAGGCCATTCTTCTTGATCTGCTTCAAGACAGTCTTCAACATTTCAGGGACTGGGCAAACGTTGCCTGAGATGAGATCTTATCTCATTTTATCACTAATCAGACAGCCACATGGCAGGCAAGAGTTGCTGGGAAAGAGACCTTAGCAATAATAAACTATCATGAATTAAGACATTCTCACTTATCTAAACATCAGATTCAACTGTGCAGGATTAAAGGCATCTGAAATTATTCATACCTTAGGCCAAAATTTTTTGAAGGCATTAACGTGTAATCTTTAAAAGCCTGTTTTTATTTAGTGAATCTAGAAACAATATGTCATAAAACATCACCAACTCAAACTAACAGGTGCAGGTAGCCCATCAGAGTTAGTACGAAGATTGGGTAGGCATTTCTGCAAATCCATGTTTACTACCCTCATACACATAGCTCATCAGACCAGGTTCTTTAAGTGATTAAAAATTTGTTTTCTTTTTTTCCTTAAGATTTGTTTTTCTATTTGAGAGAGGGGCACAGGAAGGGGAAGAGAGAGAATCCCAAGCCAACCTTATGCTGACTGCAAAGTGTGAAGCCCAAGTCAGGGTTCCATCTCACAACCCAAGATCTTGACCTGAGACAAAATCAAGAGTCAGATGCTCAACCAACTGAGCCATCCAGGCACCCTTGAAGATTTGTTTTCTTAAACAACGTAAGCGTTCATTGATGGAAGAATAGATAAAAGTGGTGTTATGTACATGTGTGCATGTGTAGGCGCGCGCGCGCGCACACGCACACACACACACACACACACACACACACACACACAAAATACTACTCAGCCATAAAAAAGGATTCTATCTTGCCATTTATAACAACATGGACAGACCTGGGGGTATTATGCTAAGTGAAATATGTCAGACAGAGAAAAACAAACACCATATTATTTCACTTACACATGCAATCTAAAAAAGTAAACAAACAAAAGAACAAATAAACAAAGCAGAAACAGACCTATAAACACAGAGATGGGTAGGGGTAGAAGGATGGGTTAAGTGGTGAAAGGAAGAGGGAGATACAGGCTTCCATTATGGAATGAATAGGTCACAGTCCATGGTATTGTAATCGCTCTGGACCGTGACAGACGGGAGCTACATTTGTGGTCCCACAGTGTAACATATAGACTTGTCAAATCACTATGTTGTACACCTGAAACTAATGTAACCTTGTATGTGAATTATACTTCAATTAAAAAAACACACAAAAAGAAAAAAAATTTTTGGAAAGCTGGTATTAACTTTCTCGGATTAATTTTTAAAAAGTTTTCTTAAGCATTTTAAACATTCCTCCTCTACCTACCATCTTGCCTATATAATAGAATGTATGGTATGTGTAAAGAACAGTGTTCTTTGGCAAAACTGGTCCAGACCCAGACTAAACCAGGAGCTATAAATGATATTTGACTCCTCTGTGACCCTGCAGTGAGAGGACCAAGGGTGATTCTACTAAATTTTTTATTTTTTATTTTCCAAGAGAAAACCAAAAAATATTGAGGGCTTAGCAAAATGTACCTTACAATGTTTAAAGTTTCATAGCAATGCTCTGTTTCCAAATTTCTGATTATTAAAGTGGTAACAGGGTATTATTGTTCTTCTTGAAAAAGCTAGAAAACAGGGGCACCTGGGTGGCTCAGTTGGTTAAGCGACTGCCTTTGGCTCAGGTCATGATCCTGGAGACCCGGGATCGAGTCCCACATCGGGCTCCCTGCTCGGCGGGAAGCCTGCTTCTCCCTCTCTCAGTCCCTCTGCTTGTGTTCCCTCTCTAGCTGTGTTTCTCTCTATCAAATAAATAAATAAAATCTTTAAAAAAAAAAAAGGCTAGAAAACAGGAAATGGATCAGGAAGTGTATGTCTTCTGGTCCTTTTAAGAATACATCTTGAGCTCAAATCCAGACACTGCAATTTATTTTTTTTACTTTTTAATTTTTTAAAAGATTTTATTTATTTGACAGAGAGTGAGAGAGGGAAAGCCAGACAGCAAAAGCAGGGAAACAGCAGAGGGGTCAGGAGAAGCAGGCTCTGCACTGAGCAAAGAGCCCAATGTGGGACTAGATTCCAGGACCTGGGGATCATGACCTGCGCCAAAGGCAGGCACTTAACCGACTGAGTCACCCAGGTGCCCCTCCACTACAATTTTTAAAATAAATTAAATTGTAAGACATGTCTGGACCACATTAATGCTAAGAGCCATTTATTGAAGATGACAAATAGATGAGAAGGCTTTTCAAAGAATTTTAACTACACTGACGTTTACTGTGTTTACAAACTATTCTCCAGGACCTCGTCTTCTCTCCAGCCATGATTTTTATTCTCTTATATTTCTGCCATGGCCTCTCCTGCCCTGCCTTTTAATAGGTACTGAGTAAACACTTAGATGTTGGAATAAAGAAGAAAACCTCAAAAGTATCTGTTTCAAAACCTGAAGAGTCTGGGTTTGGAAAAGTAGGTGAGGAAATGTTTAAGCCTCGATGAGCAAACTTTTTTCACTTGACATAAAGAATTAAGAATTAAGACTACAATTTATATTCCAAGTGGGAAACAAATCAGGAAAATATACAAGCCAAAAAATAGTCACTTTCCAGGACTTAGCCCTTAGTGATAAAGACCGGATTCATCTCACAGGATGAAAAAAATCAAAACAAAACCGCAAAGGGAAATAATATGCAAAGGAAATAAAATAATGGACTTTCCTGACATGATTCTCTGACCCAGGCCAAAAGAATTCTGTAGCACCTTTAAAAAGTATTTCACAAGTGGCACTATTCCAAAGGAAAATGAAATTAGGAAATTATCCACCCAAGTAAAGTTTATAAACAATCAGATCGTCTCTTAAAGCCATACAACCAATGTCTCTTCCCAGTGGAAGACTTTTTTTATCAAGAAGTCAGTAGAACATTGTTTCTCTCGTTTACATCTCCCTCAGGAATTAAATGTGGTAAAGAAAAAAAAAAGAAATGCAAACTAACAATTCTATATTCCATTCTAGGGGGTGTGAGTCTTTAAAATAATGTCATTTACAATCAGAAATCGGTAATGTCCATGGCTCACTTGTGAAGGTTTCCACAGAATGCTCAGTGAAAATTCCTTGCTTATCTGAGCTCACTTGCCCTAGCAAAGCCTACCTTCCTCTGGAAAAGGCTTTATGCCTAAGATTTTAGTCTGCTGTACGGCTCAACAAATTTGAACCTAAAGCTCAGCTTGGATTAAACAAACAATATTGGATTTTCAGAAGGTACAGGAGGCAAGGGAATCTCCTCCACTCCATTTAGAAATAGGATTTTTTTCCTGGTTTCTCTGTATCTAAAGAAGGTGGGTCCTAATGGTTTTGCCATTCATTGTGCAGCTAGCCAATTTAAACCCATGATGGAAGGTTTCCCTATTTATGAAACCACTAATTTCTATCATGAAAAATATACAAAAAATTAGCACTCACATTACTCTTTCCCATAAATGGGTGTTACCCCTAGAATAGATCTATAATGAATAATAAATGCTCCATAAATAAAAAGGCAGGGCCTTAATGATTCTTTCCATCCATCTACATGTGAGAAGAGTGAAACAAGAAAAAAATCCATTCTATCGGGAGAAAAAAAAAGGAAGAGGAATATTTAGTCTCCTTCATTTTTTATGCATAGAGAGGAATTTTTTTTTGAGAGGAAATTTTTTAATGCCATTATATGTCTTTAGGAAAACAGAATAAAAGAATTTCAGAAAAAGTATGTATGACAAAATTATTGTATGTTCTCTCTCTTATTCACAGAATTTTTAACACTCATTTGGTCTAATTAGGTTCACTTATAAAACACACAGGTACAAAAATGGCTGAACTAATAAAACGGAACCCACACCTCCTTTGCATGTTAATGATGCCCTCACATGGACCTTTTAAAGGCTGTTGCCATACAGAACAGAGAGTAACAGTTACTTAACTTCATAATCTATTCATGAGGGAATGGGTCCCCAGCCTGTCTATTAAATTTGGTGAAATATTAATTTTGTCTATTTTGGCCTCTCAATTCCTTAAGGCTCTTAAGCAGCTCTCAATGATATGAACACTAAGAAAGAATTGAAAACTGGTATAGTTGCCTCTCCCTCCCCCTCATTCCAGCAGTTTCCAAATCACATTCACTAGTCAACACCATGTATATGGACTAGGGTAAGGCCTATCAGGAGCCCCTCATTAATTAAGTCATTCAACAAACATTTACTAAATGTCTTAACATAAGCCAGCCACTATTCTAGTTGCTCTTGGATTCCATCAAAGAAGAAAACAAAATCCCAGTGCTCATGGAATTTATAATCTAGTGGAAAGGGGGACCAGTTCATAAACTGCACAAATAACTTAAAAATGTTAGAAGGTATGATGTGGGAGCGCCTGGGTGGTACAGTCAGTTAAGCATCCAACGCTTGCTTTCAGCTCAGCTCAAGATCTCAAGGTCATGAGATTGAGCCCTGTGTCAGGTTCCACGCTGAGCTGAGTCTGTTAACGTTTCTCTCTCCCTCTGCCCCATCTTTGCCTCTCTCTATCAAATAAATAAATCTTTTTTTTTAAACTATTTTATTTATTTGACAGAGAGAAACACAGCCAGAGGGGGAACACAAGAAGGGGGAGTGAGAGAGGGAGAAGCAGGCTTCTCGCTGAGCAGGGAGCCCGATGTGGGACTCGATCCCGGGTCTCCAGGATCATGACCTGAGTCGAAGGCAGTCGCTTAACCAACTGAGCCACCCAGGCGCCCCTCAAATAAATAAATCTTAAAAAAAAAAAAAGGTAAGTTGTGCAGTGGAAAGAACAAGGCAGGGCAGAAAAAGAGAACCACGAGTGCCAGGGGACCTGCTTTACTATACCCACTAGGATAGCAGCAATAAAACAGACAGATAATAACAAACGCTGTCCAGACTGTGGAGAAATTAGAACCTTCACACACTGCTGGTGGGAATGTAAAATGGTGCAGCTATTTGGAAAACAGTCCTGGCAGTTCCTCAAAGTGTTGAATACTGAATTACCATATGACTCAGCAATCCCATTTCTAGATGTATAACGAAGAGAAGTGAAAATATGTTCGCACAAAAACTTGTGCGCCAAGTTGTATGCCAGTGTTTATAGCAACATTATTCAAAATAGCCAAAACAGAACCAACCCAAATACATGTCCATCAACTGAGGATGGACGGATAAATGTGATATACTCATACAATGGAATATTATTTGACCATAAAAAGAAATTAAATATTGATGCATGTTACAATATGGATGAACCTTAAAAACATCACACTAAGTGAAAGAAGCCAGTCACAAATGGCCACATAATTTTTGTATGATTCCATTTACAGGAAACATGAAGAACAGGCTCACCTATCAGGACAGAAAACAGAGGTCAGGGGAAGGAGGGACTGACTCCTTGAGGGAGTTTCTTTTTAGGGTGATGAAAATGTTTAAAATTAATTATGGTGCTGGTTGCACAGTTTGTAAATATCACTAAAAACCATTGAATTACACATGTAAAATGGGTGAATTGTATGGCTTATGAATTACATTTCAAAAACATCTGTTAGAGAAAGAATGCTGGGGAAGAGGAGAGATTCAGCATAGAGACTGAAGGCAGACCTCATTGAGAAGTTAGCATTTAAACACGGACTTCCTTGAAGGAGATGAAGTTGCTAGCTAACCATAAAGAAATCTGGAGGAAGAGACTTCTTTTTTTTCTTTTTTTTCTATTTTTTTTAAAGATTTTATTTATTTGACAGAGAGAAACACAGCCAGAGAGGGAACACAAGCCGGGGGAGTGAGAGAGGGAGAAGCAGGCTTCCTGCTGATCAGGGAGCCCGATGTGGGACTCGATCCCGAGTCTCCGGGATCATGACCTGAGCCGAAGGCAGTCGCTTAACCAACTGAGCCACCCAGGCGCCCAAGAGACTTCTTTCAAAACAGTGGACGTCCTAACAAAACTCATCCAAGATAGGAGATAGCCTTAATGATCCTGTACGTGGTAAAGAAACTGAAATTGTTGTTAAAATCTATTTTAAAAAGAATACTTTAGGCTCAGATTGTTTCAATGGTAAATTCTATCAAACATTTAAGGAAGAAATAACACCAATTCTACACAATCTTTTCAAAGAATAGAATGAACTCATTTTATGAGGTCAGCACAACATCCTGATACCAAAACCAAAAATAGTACAAGAAAAGAAAACTATAGGCGAATATCATAAATCCTCCACAAAATATTATCAAGTAAAATCCAGCAACATAGGAAAAGAATAATACATCACAACTCAATGGAGTTTACCCCAGCGATGCAAAACTGACTCAATACTCAAAAATCTATCAGTGTAATCTATCATAATAAGTGGTCCAAAGAAGAAAAACAATATGGTCATATCAACTGATGCAGAAAACACTTTTGAGATTTTCAACATCTGTTCATAATAAATACTCCCAGAAAATCAGGAATAAAAGGGAACCTGCTCAACCTGATACACCTGCAAAAAGTACACTTGCAAAAAACCCTCAACTAACACCATACTTAATGAAAGCTTTCCCCGAAGAATGGGAAAGAGACAAGGAGGACCCACTTACCACTCCTATTTACTACTATACTGGAAGTCCTAGCCAGGCAAGAAAAGATATAAAAGACATACAGATTGAAAGGCAGAAATGAAAACAAGCCTAATCACAGATGATATAATCATCTACATAAAAAATCCTAAGGGAATCTTCACTAGAGCTAATAAGTAAGTTTAGCAAGGTAGCATGATAACAATTGTATTTCTGTAAACAAGCACTGAATAAATGGAAACAGAATTAAAAATATATATATATATATATATGTTTTTAAAAAGACAGAAAAGGAAACAAATACTTAGGTATGAACCTAATACTGTTTTCCAAACACTTCAAAATGCTAATGAAAGAAATAAAAGAGCTAATTAAATGTAGAGACATACCAGTTCACACACTAGGAAAGTCAACATAATAAAGTTATCAATTTTACAAACTGAATATAGATTTTAATGTAATTCTAGTAAAGATCCCAGCAGGAAATTTTTGAGAATATAAACAATCAGATGCCAAAATCTGTATGAAAGGCAAAGAAACTAGTTAAAACAATTTTAAAAATGAAGAATGAAGTTGGAAATATTATAGTATCTAAGTTTCAGACTTATAATAATCAAGACAGCACGTTATTGGTGAAATAGACACACAGATTAAGAGAACAGAACAGTGACTCCAGAAATAAACCAACACAAATGTGAGTCTTAATTTTTGACAAAGACCATGCGGCCAATGGATTTTTGGCAAAGGCACAAAGGCAATCCAATGGAGAAAGGATAGTCTTTTCAACAAATTTTCTTGGAGGTTCTTACAAATGACACCAAAAACATGATCCTGAAAGAAAGAAGTAATAAATTGTACTTCATCAAAATTAAGACCTTTGTTATGTAACAGACACTGTTAAAGAATAAAAAGCAAGCTACAGTCTAGCAAAAAAACATCTTTAATAACATATTTGATAAAGGCATCATATCTAGACTAGGTAAGGTACTCTCAAAACTCAACATTAACAAGAGAAATAGCTCAATAAAAATTGGCCAGAAGACCTGAAGACATTTATCAAAGAGAAGTTTATGGAAGGAAAATATGGTTATTGATTTTCAAAATGATACAAAGGTGACTGAATGGGGAAAGGATAGTCTTTTCAACAAATGATATTAAAATAGCTGGGCATCTATCCACAAAAACAAGCCTTGGCCTAAACCTTATGCCTTACATAAAAATTAACCCAAAAATGATCATAGATCTAAACATAAAACATAAAACTATAAAACTCTTAGAAGAAAACACAGAAGAAAATTCTTTGTGATCTGAAGTGAGGTGAACAGACATAACACAAAAAATATGACCTATAAAGAATAACTGATAAGCTGACCTTCATCAAAATTATAAATTTTTGTTCTGTAAAAGAGATTAAAAGAATAAAAAGACAAACTACAAACTGGGAGAAAATATTTGCAATCAAATATCCAACAAAAAACTTATATCCAGAACATAGAATCAATGCTCAAAATTCAATAGTAAGAAAACAAATAACCTAAGTACAAAACAGGCAAACGACCTGAACAGAACCTTTACCAAAGAGGCAGAAATGTACATGAAAAATAGTTGAACATCATTAGCCATTAGGGAAATACAAATTAAAACTATGATAAAATACTACTACATACCTACTAGAATGGCTAAAATAATAAAGACAGCACAACCGTGTTCATGGCAACCTTATTCACAACAACCAAGAGGCAGAAGGAACCTAAATGTCCATTGACAGATGAATAGATAGACAAAATGTGGCATATACATACAATAAAATACTGTACAATCATAAAAAGAAAGGAAATGCTGACACATGCTTCAACATGAATGAATCTTGAGGATGTCTTATGCTGAGTAAAACAAACCAGTCCTAACAGGATAACTACTGCATGATCCCATTTATATGAAATATACTAAAGTAGTCACCTTCATACACACAGGAAGTGGAATGGTGATTACCAGGAGGTGGGGTGGTGGGGAGGTGTTCAATAGGTATAGAGTCTCAGTTCTGTAAGATGAAAAAGGTCTGGAGATCTGTTTTATAATATTGTAAATATACTTTACATTTCTGAATTGTACATTTAAAAATGGTTTATATAATCCTTTATGAAAGGTCTTTTTACCATAGTAAAAAATAATAATGACAACACCAAGTGCTAGCAAGGATATGGGGCAATTGGACCTTCCAACATTGCTGGGAAGGAAGGCAAAACTCTGGAAAATAATCTGTGGCAGTTATTTATAAAGTTAAACATGCATTTAGTGTATGACTCAAAAATCTCACTCCTACATATTTTCCCTAGAGAAATGAAAACTTTTGTTCACATGAAGGACTCTATGTGAATATTTATAGCAGCTCTATTCATAATCACCCCGAACTGGAGAGAGTCAATATCCTCCAACAGGTGAATGCATAAATGAACAGGCTACATCCACAGCACGACATACTACCCAACAACAGAAAGCAACTCATACACGCAACATCCCAGATGGCTCTCAAAGGTGAAATGGCGAGTGAAGAAAGCCAGTCTCAAAACATTTCATACTGAATGATTTCGTTTTTATGATGTCCTCGAAACAACAAAATGATAATGAAGAGCAGTGGTTGCCAGAAGCTAGGAGCTGGGGGAAGTGGTGGAGGGGAGGGAGGGGAGGACTATAAAAGGATCGGGCGGGAGGACTGGGGAAGGATGGATCTGGGACATACCCTGATAACAGTGGTAGTTATACAAAACATACATATATTAAATTCACAGAACTATACCCACACACACACGCACACACACAACCCCCCCCCTCCCAGTTCAAAGTAAACAATACCAGAGTGGTGAATGACCAAGAAATGACCTCTTTTGGGAAAGTCATGATCACAAATGTAGTAACAGGGAACTAGTTAGTAGTTCCTTTGCATATCTGCCTTCAACCCAAGCCAAACACAACTCCTACCTCTAAGAAAATCTCAGGCGTCCATTTCTACTGATAATCAGAATCGTCAGGGAAGGCACCATGCTTTTCCATGGACTATGTATGCTCATTGGCCCATGGCCATGGTCAAAAAGAGAGGCAAGGCAGAGAAAAGTTTTGGAAAAAACCCATTTGTATTTTCTGAAAGGGCTAAGGTTTGATACAGCAAGCACAGACCACTGCTCAGTGAAAAACTTCATTCCTAGGGCCCCACTTCACTGGGGGAAGTTTATAGGAAATGTTTCCAAAGGGGCTGCCAGAAAGAGCCACAGGTCACCTGGAGCCTATGAGGTCTGGATAGTGCAAAGCCATGCCAGTGATCTCTAAGCTGGGACCCCTGCTTTCCTTCCTCAGAGAGGAGCCACCAATAGGCAAGCCATAAACATAAACCAGCTTTCCCCCTCAAGAGGAAGGTGAAAGGAGTCAGGGAACATCTCTCTGTGCTCTGATTTAGAAAAAGTACTAGATAGCTAGAGGAATGGAAAAAAATGGTAAAGTTAAGGAAGGCACAAAGAGAAATGTTTTGAGAAAGAAAAGAGGAATCAAAACTGTAGTTAAGGGGTTGACATCAGAAAAATCAGGAACCCAGAGACGGAAAGGCTGATGTGCGGTGTGGATCTGGAGCTGAGCAGCAGGAAAGAGACAGCTGAGAAGAATGGCAGACCAGAAACACTGAAGGACAAGGTTCATGAGCCCTGAAACTACTGCATCCTTGGAGCATAGGGGAATGTGTGGCTCATGATAGAAGGCCCTTGAGTATGTGCTGTGTAAATGAACAAGGAAGGCTCAGCAGAGCAAGCAGGAAGTGTCACATGGTAGTCACCGAGGACCTCTTACCCAGGTGTGAGATCAAGACAACACCTCATGCAGACCGGGATGGGTCCTCAGAAGGAATGCTGTCTTCTCAAAATGTGTTTCTCAGGACATGAAGGAGGCCATGCCAGGACTCCTCAAACCCTACTCTATTGATTTTTAACAACAGGAATAATTGTCTTCCCCAGAAACAATCAGACAGCCCATCCAGTCAGAAGTTCTAAGGAGGAAACAGAAAGGTGTGGAAGGACGGGGGTGGTTTTCCAATCTGGCTGAAACCATACTGTACAGAGAGGGGACAACCCAAGTGAGTAGCTGCTGGAACTGATGGTGTCAAATCAAGGTCTAGTTTTCTAGACCAGAACATCTGTACAGTAATGCCAGGCCTATGAGGCCCAGTCCATGGAAAAAGGAGTGATATACCAGCTGGAGACTGGATTGACCTTGTGAAAAGAACCTTAAATCTGAATTCGAGAAGGAGGAAAACACTCAGGTAATAGTCTAAAATCAGGTCCCATGGAAGATAGCAGCTAGGACAGAAGATACAGCAGCAGAGATTTCTGGTGCTTTTAGAGAAAACAGCATCCCGGAAGTGTGGGCACCATATGAATGGCTGCAGAGACCAATCTCCTACATAAAGGAGATCTGAGGTCTCAACCCAGGAAAGTAACTTTTTGAGATATGTGGGACAGGATTCCTGATAACCTGAAAGAGACAGTTCTGGTCCACGGAGGGTGGTCTAATGTCAGGAGGGAGCTCACCCTGCTGGCCCCTGTCAGGGAAACACACACAACTGGGGGAGATGTATGTTGGAGAATATGTTGAAAGGGTACACAGAAAGAACAAACAGCACATTGTTAGAAGGGGTAAATGGATCAACCCACTTGGAGGATTCAGCTGTTTTTCTATATGTAAAACATTAAGTGAGCAAAAGATACTTCATTTCTACTGACAAATTCTTATCATTTTAATAACAAGATGAATTCCTATTGTGGATGCAATTCAAATATAAAAAATGTGGTTGATGAAGTGCAAGCATGGGGGAAAGTCATAGTGTTATCTTGGCATTAAAATGGCCAAGAAAGGGAACATGAAGTCTCATACCCTGTGGGCTCCATGAGAGCAGGGACTCGTCAAGCTTGTTCATTGCTGTGTCCTCAGAACACAGTGCCTTGGGCCTAGTACTCAAAAAAAATGTACTGAATAATCTAGACAATTTAATATGGCCCCATGGTGAGAAAGTCCGAACTGAAAACACATCAAGGGGATGAAAGAACTTTATGAAAAGATGGAAGGAACATCACATAACACTGTGATTTGGAGATATGTATAAATATATATAATAGTGCCAGGGATTGCTAGAAAGATTGGAGAGAGTTTGTTTCGGGTCAATGTAAAAGAAAACTTCTCCAATAATTACAGCAAGAAATCAGGAGCCCAGAAGTTGAATGATGACATGTTGTCAGCTTTGATGGAAACAGTGGACGACATTCCTGCCTTGGGGACAGACCCAGATAAAAGGTAAGGTACTCTATAGCCCTCAAATACTCAATTTCAATTGAAAAGTCAGAAGATATTTTCCTAAAGTTTCAGTAAGTAGCGTTTGGCTATATACAAACACATTTTAATAGTGCCTAGCTTCAGGTGCATTGTCACCCAAACCAAATTTTGTAAATTAATTTGGGAACATATTTGTCATTCCAAGTAAGCTAACAAATCAGTACTGTAGGCACCACTAGCATGCGAGTTAAGGACTGTTTACCCACAGAGGTGATCATACATTATTGTTTCAGTTTATAAAAGCATTCTCTGCAGAACTTGATACTCAGATCCACCAAAAAACACCAACATATGAGGGATTCTAAACTCAGGCTCCATGAAGCTGGATTTCTGATGCCCTGTCAAAATCTGGCTCCTAAATTCCAACTTAAGAAAGGAAATCACAGCAAAACCTTTATATGACAGTTAGATTCCTTTCCTGGATTCCTACTTCGCTCCTAAAATTATATAGAGTGAAATGACATGATTTCTTAGGAGCCATGGTACGGGCAACATGAGGTTCATGAATGTGAGCTATTTCAATCGTTAAGAGATTGGATAAAGTTTATCATGAACTACATTCAGTATAGTGACACTATTGTTAGATAGATGGAAATCCATGTGTTAAAACATGTGATTACTTAATAGGATTTCCCTCCTGCCTGTCTTTGTTCAAATGTTGTTTTTCTAGTAAAGTTTCTCTACGATTGCATCTTAAACTATAACTTACCTCTCTCCTGCATTCCCTATTCCTTCCTTTCTGTTTTTCTTTCTAACACTGGGGATTTACTTTCTACCTCCCATCCCTACTAGAATATAAGCCCCATAGGAAGAGGCAGTATTGTCTCCTTTGTTCCCTGCTGTATCACTAGAGTCTGTAACAGTGCCCAACACATAGTGGACGTGGATGCTCGGTAAACATATGGTGAGAAGACAAATGAGTGTTGTCTAATGTATAAGCAAGGAGCCCTGTGTGGACCTGGTTGTGTTGTGTGGTCTTTGCCTCATTATGTAACTTACTTCTGCTACAGTAAATTGGGAAAGAGAAAGATTCTCTTTCCTTCCTCCAAGACAGTGTTAGGGTGAATGATACACAAAAATATTTCCGTCTTCTTAGTGGAACAAGATCAATGAAATCAAAATGCTGTTGTTTATTATGCAAGAAGACGAGTGCTTAACAAATATCCCCTCAAAGCAAATCTTCTAATTTTGCCCTACTTTCTAGATATAGAAAGTAATCCTAAGCAGCAACATGATGCCTCTCTGGTTATAGAGAAGACAATCTTTAATAGCACCAAACATAATTTTTTAAAAAAGATTTTATTTATTTATTTGACAGAGAGAAACACAGCTAGAGAGGGAACACAAGCAGGGGAAGCGAGAGAGGGAGAAGCAGGCTCCCAATGTGGGGCTCGATCCCAGGACTCCAGGATCATGACCTCAGCTGAAGGCAGACGCTTAATGACTGAGCCACCCAGGCACCCCATCACCAAACATAATTTTGACCCTTGCCAACCATTTTTCTATGCATATGCTGCTGAAATTAGGCAGGTAAGTAGAACCAAAATTATTCTTCAGACCAAATCCTTCTCACGACAAAAACTCTAGTATATGAAGCAAACCCACATAGTAGAATCACCTTTCACTGATCGATCCTTATTGATCCAGGTATGAATTCATCTCCCAGAGATGCCACATAGTGTAATGGTCAAAAGTACTGGCTTGGCACCACACTGCTGGGGTTCAGATACCATCTTTGCCTCCTACCAGGTAGGACTCCTCGGGCAAGTCATTTGAATTTTGGGACCTTAGTGTGTCCTCAGATAACAGTAGCACTGCAACTTCATAAGCTTTCATGATTAAATGAGTTAATGTGAATAAAATACTTGGGGAAGAACTGGGCATATGATAGCATTCAATAAAAATTAGACATAATTATAATTAGGGAATGCAGAGAACCAGTATATTAAAGTTTTTACCAGAGGACTCTCTACAGATCACTCTGATTCTTCCAATACTGATAACTTGCAACAATGTTATCTAAAAATCTAGGCAGGCATTCCTTCTGCATTACTAACAACACAAATAAAAAACTCATGATAATGAAGATAAATGTCTTTATTTAGGAGTATAACTTACTTTTAAAATAAGGGCAAAGGATAGAAAAGAGAAATTTTCCCTAATTATTTTATTGGTTTCTTGATAGTTGTATATGGTTGCAATTGTGAGTACATAGTTTTGGTAAGTATTTTCCCATTATGAGTTTTCAATCTTTCATTTCTTTTACAAAGTCCTGCAGTACCCAGTGATGTATTTTTAGTTAGAGTGGATATTCAATTCAAGGCATATTTAAGAGTACATATGGGGGGGTGTGCCTGAGTAGCTCAGTTCTTAAGTGTCTGACTCTTGATTTGGGCTCAGGCCATGATCGCAGGGTTGTGAGACTGAGTCCATCTTCGGGGTCTGTGCTGGGCTTCTCTCTCACTCCCTTCCTCTGCCTCTCCATGCCAACCCACCCCCACCCCACTCATGCTTGTACATTCTCTCTCTTAAAAAAAAAAAAAAGTAGGGGGGCGCCTGGGTGGCTCAGTTGGTTGGGCGACTGCCTTCGGCTCAGGTCATGATCCCGGAGACCCGGGATTGAGTCCCACATCGGGCTCCCTGCTCGGCGGGAAGCCTGCTTCTCCCTCTCTCACTCCCCCTGCTTGTGTTCCCTCTCTGGCTGTGTTTCTCTCTGTCAAAAAAATAAAATATTAAAAAAAAAAAAAAGTACATACCAGGTGTAAACTATTATGTAAAGCCCTAAAGTTAGGCCAAAGTGAACGGGATAGTCTCTAACCTTCAATATTTTACGTAGCAAACTAGAAGCAAACACATAAACTAGAAAAGTCAAAGTATACATATCTTTTTTTTTTTTAAGATTTTATTTATTTGACAGAGAGAAACACAGCTAGAGGGGGAACACAAGCAGAGGGAGTGAGAGAGGGAGAAGCAGGCTTCCTGCTGAGCAGGGAGCCCAATGTGGGGCTCAATCCCAGGTCTCCAGGTTCGTGACCTGAGCCGAAGGCAGTCGCCTAACCAACTGAGCTACCCAGATGCCCCTAAAGTATACATATCTTAACAGAATTACAAGCAAGGGGGGGAAGTACCTACTCAGCTGATACAGAATCAAGGGTAAGAATATCTTCATAAAGGGCTCAGTCGGTTAAGCATCTGCTTTTGCCTAAGGTCATGATCTCAGGGTCCTGAGACTGAGCCTGTGTCAGGCTCCCTGCTCAGCAGAGGGTCTACTTCTTCCTCTCCCTCTCACCCTTCCCACCCCTGCTTGTGCTCTCTCTCTTTCAAATAAATAATAAAATTTTTAAAAAGAGAGAGAGAGTGAGAGAGAGAGTATCTTCAGGAAAGGGGTACCTGGTGGCTCAGTGAGTTGGGCATCCAATTCTTTTTTTTAATTTTTTTTTATTTAAAGATTTTATTTATTTGACAGAGAGAAACACAGCCATAGAGGGAACACAAGCAAGGGGAGTGAGAGTGGGAGAAGCAGGCTTCCCGCCGAGCAGGAAGCCCGATGTGGGACTCGATCCCGGGTCTCCGGGATCATGACCTGAGCCGAAGGCAGTTGCTTAACCAACTGAGCCACCCAGGCGCCCCTGGGCATCCAATTCTTGATCTCAGCTCAAGTCTTGATCTCAAGGGCTTGAGTTCAAGACCCATGTTGGGCTCCACACTGGGCATGGAGCCTGCTTAAAAAAAAAAGAATATCTTCAGGAAAGAAGAGATATGTCATGACCCTTTCATGACATGGTATCTCCCCAAGTGTAGCTGTGAGAAGAAGGTACTTAGAGCAAGAAGAAAGAAGAAAAGAAGAAAGCTTGGGGACAAGAAGGCTTAGGGCCATGCTCAGTAAGTGGTGACCCTGTGTGACTGAAATCCAATGTAAGTGACTGAGAAAAATGACAGGAAAGGTCAGTTTGGGTTACACTGAGGAGAGCTTAGGAGTCTGGAATTCACTTGGGAACAATGTGGGGGTCAGCCACACTTTAAGCAAGAACTCCAAGACCAAAGTTCCACTGAAGAGATTCCCTCCTGGTGGTATCCAAGATGAGCTAGAGAAGAGGGCAGACATGGGTAGTTTGCCTACCTATTTCTCCAAATCCACAATAATTCTTTTTCTTTCTCTCTTTCTTTCTTTTTAAGATTTTTTAAAATTTATTTATTAGAGAATGAGGGAGAGAGCACAAGAGGGGTAAGATCAGAGGGAGAAGCAGACCCCCTGCCAAGCAGGGAACCCGGTGCGGGGCTTGATCCCAGGACTCCAGGATCATGACCTGAGCCGAAGGCAGATGCTTAACCAACTGAGCCACCCAGGCTCCCAATAATTCTTTTTCTTTCTGGTCACTCAGCTCCTGGGCTTTGCCATTCTAGCAACAGGAGCTCCAGCACTTGAGGTTTGGGGTCTGAGGGGACTACACCCTCAAAACTATCCCCTGGGCTCCACTTTAGACAGCAAATTTCTGTCCTGAATCCTTTGGTAATTTCCTGTCCTAGTTACAGCTCTATTCCCTGGGTCCATTAAAAAAAAAAAAAAAGAAAGAAAGAAAGAAAGAAAAGAAAAGAAAAAAAAAAGATTGGGGTTCTGCATGAGCCTTTCTGATTCCTATACCAGGCACCATCTGTCCATGAGTACTACCACCTAAGGAATTTAGAACACCATGGCTGCAAAGGCCTATCTGGATTTCCCATTCTCACTTACCTGGATGCTCTCCTACTCTAACCTATTGAGTAGAACACAAGCTGTTTTGGTGTGAAATACCCATTGTTCTGTTTGCCTGGCCTGAGACTTGAAAAGTTGTCATCCTGGTTACTTGGGGTTCCTGACAGCCTCTGGCATCCTGAACTTCCACTGTCAGCCTTACCAGCTAGATCAGGTTCCCCTGTGGGCAGATTTACTGCCAGAACCTCTCTTCTCTCTACCTTTTCTAGCATTCTATAGTTTTCTATAGCTGGTACAGCTAATACCTAAATATAACCAAGAAGCTACCTGCAATAATAGAGTGGTAAGGACCAGGTAATAGGGATTGAGAAGAAAGGCTAATGAAGAAAAAGGCCAGAAGAAAACACACAAAAGGTTTTAGGAACTAATGGAATATAGAAGATGGTAAGAGGCAAGGAAGAGCCAAAGGACTCCATGATTCAAAGTCTGGATGCCAAAGAAAGCTATGTCTGCAACAGCATGGGTAACTGGGATTGGAAAGGGATCTGCTTTGCTTTGGAATCGATTCTGTGCATAGCACTTTTTCACCCTCCCTTCCTTCATTTTGTGCTCATTCACAGCATCTACCTCTATAAAATGAAAGCTCCAGGAGGGCAGGAACCTTGTTCACTCACTCACTCCAGAATACCGGACTCCAGAACAATATTTGCATGCATCACATTTTCACTGCAGACATATCTATGTATCTATATCTATATCTATATCTATATCTATATCTATGTATCTATCTACACACCTTAGGAATGGATTTTGAGTTAACATGCACTCCTTAGGCATTGCTACCTATCAAGTGCTTGGGCAGATGGTCCTAGGTCTTGGGTGGAGACTTGGATTGAAAGATATGGGTACTGAGAAGAGACGGCATGAGAGAGAGAGCACAGTCAAAAAAAGGGAAGGGCTAAGACATGTAGCAAACTCCCTCAAAGGTTTAGGGGAGGGGAGAGGGGGGCATGAGGAGGCAAAAGGCAAATAGAAAAGTCAAAGATAACCAAGATAATGACATCTTTTGTCAATCAAGGGAAGACTAACCTGTGATAGCAAAGGCTGCAGAGGTTGGGACGAACAAAAATGAGAGAGTAACACTGAAATTTCCTGATTGGGAGCCTTGGAGTGTCATCAGCGGAGTGCAGATGGCAGAGGGAAAGAATGACAGTGTGAAGACGATGTGGAAGAAGTGACACAGGCTGGATTTTCAAGACGTTTGGTTATGATGGCAACAGACTCTGTAGAAGTTGGGAGGAACCAGTGTGTTTAGACAGGGGATTTGTTTGTATTCTTAGCTTTGGGGAGATGGAAGCATATTTAAAGATCCAGAGGAAGGAACCTCACTACACACACAGCACCCACCCC
>PITA01019265.1:0-38022 GCA_004023965.1 Spilogale gracilis | reverse complement strand
TTCATGTTTGATACTTTTTAAATTTTTTTAAAAAATTTTAAAGATTTTATTTATTTGATAGAGCATAAGCGGGGGGGGGGGGCAATAGGCAGAGGGAGAGGGAGAGGCAGGCTCCCTGAGCAAGCAGCCCAGTGTGGGGCTTGATCCCAGGACCCGGAGATCATGACCTGAGCCAAAGGCAGGTGCTTAACTGACTGAGCCACCCAGGCGCCCTTGATCATTTTTTTAAAAAAAGATTTAAAAAAAAAATAAAAATAAAAAATAAAAATAAAAAAAGATTTTATTTGAGAGAGAGAGAGAGAGAGAGAGAGAGAGGAGCAGAGGGAGGACAAGCAGACTCCCTGCTGAGCATGGAGCCTGATGGGGACACTATATCCCAGGACCCTGAGATCATGACCTGAGCCAAACACAGACTCTTAACCAACTGAGCCACCCAGGCGCCCCCATGTTTGATCATTTTTTAATGTTCAGTAGTACTATCTAGATGAAAGACTACAATAGAAATGTCATTACTTAATTTTTATGGGTCATGTATTTTAATCTAGATGTGTCACCTCAGAAAATCTTTGCCAATTTTTCCCTTAGAGTTCAAGATTTTTTGGCTGGAGGTTATTCTGGGTAGTATTAGAACATGGAGTCCTTTCGTGGTATAGGAAACAGTAAGTACTATCCTGACATTTACTAATTTCATTATCTAAATTTTGAAATATTAAAAGTTTTCACTTATCTCTTTTCCTTTTGTCTTGATAATTTAAAATTTATTTGGAAGGCCTGATGCAGTCCGCAATATTTATCGCCAGGGATGCAAGCATCTAACTCAAGCAGTATGCACGGTAGGATGACACATGCGTCTTTTGCTCAAACCATGAAATCAGTTTTGCAAGTGAATAAAATTATTTTTATAAGCTGCCTCATAAAATCTTGGGGGTAGGAGGTACTTGTATGTATTTTTATTTGAGAACAAGTAAAATTGTGGAATGTCTGTTTTAAAAATATAATCGATTTTTATTTCCACATGTCGTGGGATGGGAAATGAGTTACCTGGAAACACAAAGAGCATTGAACATTTTGTTTTTGTATGTGTGTATATTCACTGATGTGTGTCTGTCGTACATGTATGTGTATATTTATACATGGGTCAGTTGGGATAATGAAAGTTTTTCTGGTGTTAAAATTTAAAGCCTGCATCAAAATTGGGATTCTTGGGTTCTCTGTGTTCACTGTACTTTTAACAACCAGGAGAGAAAAGGAGTTTCTCCCCTGTAGAGACTTGTCTTACACTGGAGCCTAGATGTGCTTTCTTATTTCTTACTTCGATCCCTTAGGGTTGTCAGCACGTGGCCGGCCATCTGCTCTTCAGATCATAGCACCCGCCTTTCTCAGGGCAGACACTCCCCAAGACCAGGTGTTCTCCTTGGGGAGTCACAGACATGGCGCATTCCCCAGTAGTACGGCCTGATTCCACAGCCACCCCCTTCAGTATCCTCCCACCCTGTGTGCCTTCCACATTGGACCAGAGGGTCAGGCTCTTCTTTCTCATCTTGCCTGTGTCATCTTGTTTTCTCTTTCAGTGCAATCCTGGCCATTCTCCACTGTCTCTGCTGTAGACACATCTACTTAATACCAAGCTTTTTCTTCAGTTGGGCCTTTATTTCATTCTTGCCTGCCTTAGATCAAAAAACAAACGTGTTGCTCTACCCACCCTTTTAAAATTTGTTGCTTTTTAACTTCTGTGGGATTGGTTAGCTCCTGCTATATTATGCCTCACCTTGTGTTATAATTTTTGTTTCTTCTGTAAACGTCTGCTTAAAGCTGGCGTTTGAGTTGCGTATCAACACAAGCTGCTGAGCATTCCCTGTGTGACAGCTATAAAGCCCTCTGTGTACTTTGTAGTTTCTTAAGCTAGAAGCGCAGAGTATTGATTTGAGGTCTCTTTTTTTCTAAATATTGTTTCAGCTGTCAGTTTCCTAGTTTTTTTCATTGTGCAGTTCAGTGGCTTTAAGTACATTTGATTATTTTGCAGCCGTCAGTGCCATTCATCTCCAGAACTCTTTTTATCTTCCCAAACTTAAACTCTGTACTTTTCAGTCACTAGTTCCATTCCTTTCTATTCCCAGGCCCCCGCAGCCACCATTCTACTTCCTGTTTCTATGAATTTGACCTTGCTAGGTACCTCGTAAAAGTAGAAATGGGCAATATCTCTGACTAGCTTATTTCACTTAGTATAATATCCTCAAGGTTCATCCATAGTGCAGCATGTGTCAGAATTCCTTTCCTTTTTTTTTTTTTTTTAAGATTTTATTTATTTATTTGACAGAGAGAAACAGCGAGAGAGGGAACACAAGCAAGAGGAGTGGGAGAGGGAGAAGCAGGCTTGCTGCCAAGCAGGCAGCCCGATGTTGGGGCTCGATCCCGGGTCTCCAGGATCATGACCTGAGCCGAAGGCAGTCGCTTAACCAACTGACCCACCCAGGCGCCCCTTGAATTTCTTTCCTTTTTGAAAAAATTTAATTGCGGTAAAAAAGCACATAACATAAAATTTACTATTTTAACCATTTTTAAAGATATAGTTCAGTAGCTTGAACTGTATTTACTTTGTTGTGCAACACATCTCTGGAACTTCTCTGTCTTGCAAAACTAGAACTATATCCATTGAGCAACTAACTGCCTGTTTCCCCTGCCCCCACTGCCTTGCAGCCATTGTTTTAACTTTTTGTTTCTATGAAGTTGACTACTTTAGATACCTCCTGAAAGTGGAGTCAGACAGTATTTGTCTTTTTAATGACTGCCTTACTTCACTTAGTCTGATATCCTCAAGAATCATCCATGCTGTAATATGTGACAGGATTTCTTTTTTTTTCCCCAAAGGCTAAATAATATTCCATTGTATGTATAGACCACATTTCTTTATGCATTCATTTGTCAGTGGGTATTCGAATTGCCTCCACCTTTTAGTGATTGTGAATAATACTGCAGTGAATGTGGATATGTAAATACTTCTTCAAGATCCTGCTTTCAGTACTTTTCGATATAGACCTAGATGTGGAATTGCTGAATGATAGGTAATTCCATTTTTAACTTTTTGAGGAATTTCCCTGCTGTCCTCCATAGGAGCTGGCCCATTTTATGTTCATATCACCAGTGTGCAAGGGTTCCAATTTCATATTCTCCACATCCTCATCAGCACTTCGTTTCCTTTTTTTTTTTTTTAATTGAGCATCCTAATGAGTGAGGTGGTATCTAATTGCAGTTTGATTTGCATGTCTGTAATCACTGGCGATGTTGAGGACCTTTTCATGTGCTTCTTGGGCATCATATATTGTCTTTGGAGAAATATCTATTTGCCCATTTTTTAACTGGGCTGTTTGGTTTTTTGTTGGTGTTGAGTTGTAGGAGTTCTTTGTGTATTCTGGATATTAACCCCTTATCAGCATATGGTTTGCAAATATTTTCTCCCATTCTGTAGATTGTCTTTATGCTCTGTTGATAGTACTCTTTGATACATAGAAGTTTTTAATTTTGATACAGTTGAGTTTATTTTTTCTTTTGTCACTTGTATTTTTGGTGTCATGTCTGAGAAATCCTTGCCAAGGCCACTGCTTTTCAGCTTTACCCGTATGTTTCCTTATGAATTTTATAGTTGAAGCTCTGATGTGTAGGAATAGATTTCTCCTGAGGCCTTTCTCCTTGGTTTGCAGATAGCTGCTTTCTGGCAGCTCTTCCATGACTTTTCTTTGTGTGCAGGCATCCCTGGTTTCTCTTCCTCTTATTAAGGATGTCAATCTTACTGAATTAGGGCCCCACTCTTGTGACCTCATTTAATCTGAATTTCTTCTTTAAAGGCCCCATTTACAAATAGTCTCATTGAGGGTCGGGGCTTCCACATATGAGTTTGCAGAGGACACAGTTCAGTCTGTAACAATCACTATAGTCACTCCAGCTCTCATACAGATACTGTTTGCACTTTACATCTTTTTCCATCCTTTTGCTTTCAGACTGTGTGGCTCAATCTCAAATAAATCTTTTTTTTAAAGATTTTATTTATTTATATGAGAGAGAGCGAGCATGAGAGGGGAAAGGTCAGAGGGAGAAGCAGACCCTCTGCTAAGCAGGGACCCCGATGTGGGACTCAGTCCCGGGACTCCAGGATCATGACCTGAGCTGAACGCAGTAGCTGAACCAACTGAGCCACCCAGGAGCCCTGAAATAAGTCTCTTACTGAGAGCATACTGTTGTATCTGGTATTTTTATCCAGTTTGACAACCTCTGCCTTGTGATAGGAATAGTTAATGAGGGCCATTGGCTGGCTCAGTCAGTGGAACATGTGACTTTTGGTCTAGGGGTTGTGAGTTCGAGCCCCATGTTGGGTATAGGGATTACTTAAAAATAAAATCTTAAAGTGTTTAATTAATTTGTACTTAATGTTGTTATTGATATGGTTGGATTTCTGTCTGCCATTTTGTTGTTTCTATATTCATTTTGTTCTTTGTTCTTCCTCTTCTACATAAGACATGTGTATCTCATATATAATTTCGTTGTTTATATTTTACTATATTTTTATTTTTTAAGATTTTATTTATTTATTTGACAGAGAGAGATAACAAATAGGCAGAGAGGCAAGCAGAGAAAGAGGGGGAAGCAGACACCCTGCCGAGCAGAGAGCCCAGTGCGGGGCTCGGTCCCAGGACCCTGAGATCACGACCCAAGCTGAAGGCAGACTTAACCCTCTTAGCCACCCAGGCGCCCTATATTTTACTATACTTTAAAATTATTTCTTAGTGGTTGCTCTAGGTATTATAATATGCATCTTAATCTATTACAGACTACTACTTCATTTCATACTTACTGTGCTTTAATATAGTTCATCTTCCTACCCCTTTGTTTGTGTTTATTGTTATATATATCGTAACTCTACATGTTTAAAAACTCAATGATACAGTCTTATATCTGTTGCTTTATTCAATTTTATATGTCTTAAAATATTTTTATTGAGCTATAATTCACATTGTATACAGTTCACCCATTTGAAATAATTCAATAATTTTTTTGTATGGTCACTTATGCTGACCAAGAGGAGACCATGATCTGTTTGAGATTCATTTCCATAATTGCATAAAGAAACTTCATACCCATTAACAGTCATACCCCACACGCTGTCAGTACCACCCCCTTCTAGCCCCTAGGTAGCCATTGATATCTTTCTCTATAAATTTGACTATTCTGGACATTTCCTATAAATGGAATCATGTAATATGTGGTCCTTTGTTTCTGGATTCTTTTGCCTAGCGTAATGTTTTCAAGGTTTGTCCATATTATAGCATGTATCATTACTTCAGTCCTTTTGCAGCTAAATAATATTCCATTGTATGGATAGACAATACTTATCCATTCATCAGTTAATAAATATTTGAGTTGTTTTTACTTTCTCCTGGGAACGCTGCTGCTGGGAGCATTAGTGTACAGGTTTTTGTGTGGATGCAAGTTAGTCTCCTATGTTTTTAAAAAGAGAAGAGAGGAGAGAAAGATTTATAGAGTCTTTTATTCTAATTGATATTTTTACCATTTCTAGTTCTGTTTATTTTTTTGCAGTGTTTGTATGGGGTCATTTCCTTGCTCTGATATAGCTCAGTTCCTTCCTTTATCCTCTGTCCTATTATTTCATGTGTATTACACCTCAGTGTGTTGCGAGCTCAGTCATACAGCTTTACAGTTGTGTAAATTGCTTTAAATTACTTGAGAAAATATATACTCTATTAGAATTATCTATGCAATTGATTTCTCTAGGTTTTTTTGTTTTTTTTTTTTCCCTTGTTTGGTGTCACTTTCTCTTAGTCTAAAGAATTTTTTTTTACTCTTTTTTGTCAGGTATACCTAATGAACTATCTGAGTCTTTTTTATTTGGGAGTCTATTTTGCCTTCATTTTAGAATCATAGTTTTATAAGACAGAGAAATTTTCTCTCAGCACTTTGCATATGTTATCTCCTTACCCCTGTCCTTCCTCGTTTTCAGTGCAATCAGCTGTTAATTTTACTCTGCTTCCCCTGTATTAGATAAGTCCTTTTTCTCATTACTTTCAATATTTTCTGTTTCTGGCTGTCAGTAGTTTGACTAAAATGTGTCTAGATATACCTCTCTCTGGATTTATCCTACTGGAGTTTATTGAACTTCTTGAATAATTTCTAATAATTTCCTTGAACTTGGGAAATTTTCAACCATTATTTTTTGAAAATTTTTTTCAGCTTTTTTCTCCCCTTCTGTGACATTGTATGTTGGTACACATGATAATGCCCTGCAGTGATTTTTTTTTCCCCTTCCATCTCAGATTATCTGGAGTGAATTTTTCATTTCAGTTCTTGTAATTTTCAAATTCAGAATTTCCACTTGATCCTTTTTCATAACTTGCATCTTTTTATTGATATTTTCTATTTGATGAGTTATTGTCATTATGCTTTCTTTTAGTTCTTTATGATTTACTTTAGTTTTTGAACATTTTTCTGAGAGATTAAAATGTCTGGTTCATTTGCCAGTTTGTTCTTGACTGAATATATTTAGACCTTATGTTCTATGATGTTGGCTTTTCCTGATTGTTTGCTACCAAGATTGCTATTGTTTTTGAGAAAGCCCTCGATGTTGGAATTTTCAGGGCCCTACTCTAAATAAAGTCAGCCTCAGTATTTAAACCTTGCCCCATCATGATACAGTTTGCCACAGAGTAAGGCGAAGGAGAAAATGGAGCAGACTCAGGCTAAAACAGCATCCACTGTTCTTACTGAGAGATTTAGTAGATTATTTCTTGAATAAATACTTTTAATATGTTGTATGTCTTTTATCAATTTTCAGTGTTAGGACATGGTTGTTTTGATTGGGATTGTGTTAAATATATAGATTTACTTGGGGAGGATTGTTACTTTAACAATATCAAGATCTCTAAGCTATGAAGATTGTATCTCCCCTTTATTGAAATCTTCTTTGATTTCCTTTTATAATGTCCTATAATTTTTTGTTAAATTTATTCTTATGTGTTTATTTTTTGAAGCTAGTATGATGTGCATGACATTTTCATTTTCTATTTTTTTGTCGCTATTATAAATTTGTTTTGAGTTCTATGGCCTTGCTAAATTCATTTAATAGTTTTGGTAGCCTTTTTGCAGATTCCTCAGGGTCTCCTACATGTACAATCATGTTGTCTGCAAAAAACTATAGTTATATTTCTCTATAATCTGTATGCCTTTTCTTATCCTTTATTGTACTGCATAGGACTTCCAGTACAACTTTAAATAGAATTGGTGAGAGCCATCATTCTTGTTTATTCTGTTAGGTACAAAGCATTGAGCCTTTCATTAATTGAGTTATTAGCTATAAATTTTTCATAGATGCCCTTACTCTGATTTAGGAAGTTATTTTCATTACCTAATTTACTGAGAGCCCTTATCATGAGAATCTGTTGAATTTTATTAAATACTTTTTGTATATTATTGAAATAATCATAGGGTTTTACTCTTTCTATTAATAAAGTTAATTACACGATAGATCTTAGGGTATTAATAAACCAGTCATATTGCTGGGATAAATTTCCATTGGTCATGTTACATTATTATTTTAATAAATTATTAATATTTTGTTTAAAATTTTTTTTATAGATTTTATTTATTTGACAGAGAGAAACACAGCCAGAGAGGAAACACAAGCAGGGGGAGTGAGAGAGGGAGAAGCAGGCTTCCCCCTGAGCAGGGAGCCAGATGTGAGACTCGATCCCGGGTCTCCGGGATCATGACCCAAGCCGAACAGCAGTTGTTTAACCAACTGAGCCACCCAGGCGCCCCTATTTTTATTAAAAATTTTTGCTTCTGTGTTCCTGATGGATATTGGTTTATATTTCTCTCATTGTATATTTTGTGTGGTTTTGGAATCTGAGAAATATTGGTCTCATATAATGAGTTAGGAAAATATTTCTTTTCAGTTTTTTGGAAGAGTTTTAATAGGGCTAGGTTTATTTCTTTCCTAAATGCTGATATAATTTGTGGGCTGGAAGGTTGGGACTTTTCTTGTTACTAATATTCCCTTATTATGTTTTTAATGTTTGTATGATAGATAATCCTGTGCCGTCTTTCATTTTTTTATGTTAGTAATTTGTGTCTATTTTCTTCCTTAACCTGGCTAGCAGTTTATCAATTTTATTGATCTTTCCAAAGAACTAGTTCTTGATTTTTTTTGTTTTTCTGTTTTCTATTGATTTTTTTAATCCTTTTTAAAAAACTTCTCTATGCTTTGGCTTTAATTTGTTTTTATTAATAGTTTCTCAAGGTAAAAGGTTAGATTTTTTTTTTTTAATTACAGAACAGGAATGAAACGTTTTTATTTTCATAAATTCAACATTGCAAATACATATCTTCTCAAAAGCAAAATTATAGATATACTCAGGATAATTTATCAAGCAAAATTAAATACTTAAGGAAATTGGTTGTATTTCTGGAGAAAACAGAAAAACCTTCCATGTAGAATAGGGAGACTTTATATTCACTTAAGAACTTTCCCCAGAAGTACAAAATTGTAAAAGAAATAAAGTTTTTCTTGAATCAGCACCGTTTATCACCTGTTAAGCTCCACCCAAGCAATATTTCATTTTTCTAAAACATTCTGCATCTCAATTTTCTCAATGACGAGCGATAATAAAGGAGACCATCACTGCCACTGCCATGCCAGCAGATGCACTGCTATCCTCACCGATCATGTGATGCAAGTCCTGAAGTCATCTTTGGACTTCTTCAATGTAAGCACCGATCCTGGCATCCATCACAGGGACCAGGGGAGACTTTTCAGCACTGGATGGCAGGCTGGAAGAAGAAGCCTTCCCCTCCAAGGTCCCACGAGGCCCTTTTTGAACACCATCAACTTCACAGATCTTCTGCTTCAACTGCTGGATTTCATGCTCTCATCTCTCCCTGTCCTTCTCCAGGGCCTCCTGCTTGGCTTCCAGGCTGGCCCGGAGCGGGGACTGCCCACTGCTGCTGCTGTTCAGGATGGCCAGCTTCTGCCTCTGCTCCTCAGTCTCCAGGCCCAGGGTGGAGCGCCTTTGCAGGGCCTAATGCCTCCTCTCCAATCTGGCCACAGCCCCCGCTCCAGCGCCTCTCTCTGCTGCTTCTCCCGGGACTCAAGAATCTCCTTTTCCTTCTTCCTCACTTTTTCTTCCTGAGGAACAAGGTTGGCAGTGAATTCGAAGGTGGCCTGGAGCTTCTGCAGCTGGCTCCTGTTGGTCTGGTACTGTGCAAGCTGTTCTTCTTTCTCTTCTATTTCTTTTTCCACTTGATACAGAGTGTTGTCTAAGCTGAGAGGACCTCTGTCAAGGATTTCAAACGCTCTCTGCTTCTCCTCCAACAGGGTCGGCAGATGACTCTGCAGAAGGTACTGGAGCTGGTGGGCTTCATGCTGCGGCCTGAATTCCGCCGCCTTTATTTTCTCTAAATTTGGAGCTGCCAGAGGGACGTCTGTAATGCCATCGTCACTGTTCTCCAGCAATCTTACATCTTCATTTGCAGACTTTAAGCATTCCAGGAGTTCCTATTCTGCCTCGATTTCCTTTTCTAGGAGGTCCTTCTGCTGGACCAGGTCTTCCTCCAAGTTGGCTAGTTTGACCAGCTGCCTTCTCTTAAACTCTAAGAAGTGCAGCTGAGCCCATTCTAACTGCTCACTATCCTGGTCCCCTTCAGCCCGGGCCTCCTTCGCCCACAGAAGGGACTCCCGGATACCTTCCAGGTCCCTCCTCTCTTCCTCCACTGCACCTGGCCCCGCCGCAGGAGCCCTATCATCTCCTGCTTCTCGCGCAGCTTCTTTTCCAGGTGTGACACAAGCATGACCTGCACCTGCTCCTGCTCTTGTAGTCTTCTCTTCTCCACTTCGAGCTTGGCGTACTGCTCATCCTTCTCCCTTTTGAGCTGCTCCAGCTCTTGAAATATCTGGAGTTTCTTGACCTTCTCATTGTTGTTGAGTTCCTGGAGCCGCCGGAGCTCTTCCTGGACGTGGGGAAAACTCTCTTCCTCTTGCTGCTTCTTCTGCAGCTCGATTTCCTGCTGCTCCCTCAGCCTCTCTTCTTCAAACTTCTCCTCGGTGAGCAAGTCCTTTAGCTTGCTCTCAGTGTGGAAGCTGCGGCGCTTGAGGCTCTCCTCCTGCTTGCAAATCTGGAGCTGGACGATCTCTGTCTCCTCGCGCTGATTCTCCACCTCCTGCTGCAGCCGCTCCAGTTCGGCCTTATCTGACTTTTGCTTTTCTTCCATTTCTTCTATGAGTTTCCTTTTACTTTCTAATTTTTCAAGTTTTTCATGCTGTTGCCACTCAAATGCAAGTCCCGGGTTATACAACATGACCACCGACAGGTTCTCACAGGACTTGGAGAGGTCAGTCATGGACAAGCTGAAGGAGGACAGAAGGCCACCCTTCCTCTTCTCCCTGAGCTTGGCAGCCTCCTTAGGATGGTTAAAGCGAAACATATTGGTTCTTCCCAAGAGTATCACAGCACCTTGATTTAGGTGTGTGGCCTCCATGATCTGAACACCATACACAGAGCACTGAGAGCCATGTAGGGGTATCAGAGTCACCGTCCCCCCAACATTTTCAAAGATGCAATGTTCACTCTCCAAGTCGATGCCATGAAGAACAATATCTGTTCTGTTGAAGTGTCTTCTCTACCAACATATGTCTGACCTTCCTTCAAGTGATATCAGATGTTTCCAGTACTCAGAAGATCATCATCTATGCCAATCAAATGGGGCAGTTCAGAATCCAAAACAACTCCAATCCCTTCTTTCCTAAGGGCTAGAGTTCGTTCTTTCAAAATACTTTGGGTTTCATTCCACTTATTTGTCCATTCCTTGGTCAACTCTTGAACTCTTGTTTCACTCTGCTGAGGTTTTTCCTCCATACTTAAGGCTGTGAGGGAGTTTAAGAGGACGATCTGATTCCCTTGAGCGAGCAGCGTTTTCAGTCTGGCTATTTCACCACGCAGCTCATGGATAACTTTGACGTTGGCGTCCTCATTAATAGGCTTGTTGATGATGTTTTTGGCTCTATTTGTATAGCGAAGAGTACTTAGGGTTTCTCCATAATTGACATCAGCAGGTGAAATGGTGGTGAGCATGATGGTTTTAGAGTTCCCACCAAAGCTATCTTTCAGCAACCAAGTCAAAACAGAATCCCTGTAAGGCACAAAAACTTGCTTCTTCATAAGAGGGTTTGTCGCATCCTGAGATAAGTCAGCTAAGGCATAAATGACATTTCCCAGAGTCACGAGGGATTTGTTAATATTCCCCCCTTCCTTCAGTCTAGCCCCGGTGGCGCCAGTGGCATCCGCGCACTGGCTTCCGGCAAGATTGACTAGGTGGATCTTACGGTTTCACACGGCATTTCAGAATCAAATTTTGCCTGAGTGAACTTGATGGTGAAGATGGCATGAGACTGGTTACTGACGTCATTCATCCCAGTTGCTGCTGTGGTTTGATTGATATTTCCATCAGTTCTTCCACATCACTGTAATTCTGTACTAAATGTTTGGATAAGCCCTCAACATACGGTCCTTCTTTTGGATGCTCTCAGACTCTTAGATTGAAGGTTTTGGATGACTTTCGCCTAAGTAGATCTCTCACACATTTGTTATAAATTTCGAAGTAGCTGATTTCCATTTGAAAAGATGCTTCATCCCATCTGGTGCTTTCATTTATCTGACTGAAGAGCCCTTCACAGATCCGAGGTATTAAGCCAGAATCACCAGAATTTTCCATCATAGTGTATGACTTTCCCGATCCAGTTTGCCCATATGCAAAGACACAAGCATTATAACCTTCAGACTTCAGTTCATCTGTGCCGAGGTTTTGAAAGCCATCTCCTGTGAGACATAATTTGGACTTTTCAGGTCAGCAGAATAAAAAGAGAAGTCATAGGTGAAGGTCTTGGTCCATTCTCTTTCTGAGTCCCCAGTCCCTCCTTCTGGTATCTTTAAGTTTGTGATTGTTGTTTTGCTTTTCTCCATTTGAATAATAAATTTGGCTTCCAAATCCTTTTCCCTGCCCAGTGCCGCACGGCCGCCAGCGACTCTATCAACTATCCAGAGATTAGATTATTGATTAAGGTCTGTCTGCTTTACTAATACAGCCATTTAAAACTATACTTTTACCTTTGTAACTATTTTAGTTTCATGCTGCTAATTTTGGTATGTTTTCATTATAATGTAGTTCAAAATACTATCTAATTTCTATTAAAAATTAATAGAAATTTCTATTAATAGAAATGTTGTTTTTGAACCAATGAATATTTATAGGTCTGTTGTTTAATTTCCAAGTTATTGGGGCATTTATGATATGTTTCTGATTTATAATTTAATTTCATTTTGGTCATTGAATGTATCCTATATGATTTGTCTTTTCAGATGTATTGAGTGAGCCTTGCTTGATGGCTCTATGTATGGATTATCCCAGTAAATGCATCTGAAAATAATGTGTATTTTGCTATTGCTGGATTTAGAGTCCTATGAATATCCAGTTAGGGTGGTTGATAGTGTTGTTCAGATCTGTATTTTTGCTGATTTTTGGCTAATTGTATCAGTTGCTGAGAGGGCTATCAAAATAACCAACTATGCTTGTGGAATTGTTCATTTTTCAGTTACTCAGCACATGCATACTAATGATGTTGTCTTCCTGAGTAATTGGCCCTTTTATTATTATATGTTGGACCTCTTTATTTCCTGTCAGGGATGGTGTGTGATCCGCCCCTCCCGCCATACAGGAAACTTTGGTGGAGGTACCTGTGAATGTGAATGAAAGTGTTCCCCCCACCACCACCAAGATTCTGGAGTTATGCTAATGTTGCAGTCATCAACACCATCTTTACTTGCCTTTTGTTCTTCCTGCTCAACTATCAAACTGAGTCTATTCACAAACTTCCCTTTTAATGGTAAAGGCCGGTTTCTTAGAAAGGCTTGACTCTGCCTGCTGTGAATCACTTTGTTAAACTTTAACCTAACTGCATCTCCCAACTTCCTTACTTTGGAAAAATAAAAGACTGGGACCCTTGACAGTCAAGAGAGAAAAAGGCAGAGGCAAAGGAATAGACAGAGGCAAAGAAAAAGCCAGAGAGCCTGTAAAGCTAGAACCAGAGAAGCAGAGAGCAAGAGAGACAGAAACAGAGAAAAAGGAGAGCCAGAGAGACAGAAGCAGAGTCAGAGAGCCTGCGAAGGGAGAGGGGCCAGAGAGCCACAGCTAGAGAGCCAGAGCCTGAGCCTGCTTAATAGGTCTCGCCTGACTGACCTTGGGTCTGTCAGCTTGCATCAGATCTCCGTGTCCGTGTCATTATTTTGCCTACCAGATATCCCGTGGTTCAGGACCCACATCTCTGCTGAGGCTGGTCCCCGGCAATTTCCTGTAATGTATTTACTTTTTAAAAAATTTTTTAAATTTCTTTTATTTTTTTTAATTTTTTCAGTGTTCCAAGATTCATTGCCCATTCCACACACCCAGTGCTCCATGCAATAGGTGCTCTCAGTACCCACCACCAGGCTCTCCCATCCTCCCACCTGCTCCCTACAAGTCCCTCAGTTTGTTTCTATGTCCAAAGTCTCTCATGTTTCATTTCTCTCCCTGAATTACCCTACTTCCCATTTACTTTCCTTCTCCTACTGTCTTCTATATTACCCTTATACACCACAAGTAAGTGAAACCATGTGATACTTGACTTTCTCTACTTGGCTTATTTCACTCAGCATAATCTCTTCCAATCCGGTCCATGTTGCTACAAAAGTTGGATATTCATCCTTTCTGATGGAGGCATAGTATTCCATTGTATATATGTACCACATCTTCTTTATCCATTCATCTGTTGATGAGCATGTTGGCTCTTTCCACAGTTTGGCGATTGTCGCCATTGCTGCTATGAACATTGGGGTATATATGGCCCTTCTTTTCACTACATCTGGATCTTTGGGTTAAATGCCCAGTAGTGCAATTGCAGGGTAGCTCTATTTTTAATTTTTAAGGACTCTCCACACTGTTTTCCAAAGCGGCTGTACCAACTTGCATTCCCACCAACAGTGTAAGAGAGTTCTCCTTTCTCCGCAGCCTCTCCAACACTTGTTGTTTCCTGACTTGTTAATTTTGGCCATCTGACTGGTGTAAGGTGGTATTTCAGTGTAGTTTTGATTTGAATTTCCCTGATAGCTAGTGATGTTGAACATTTTTTCATGTGTCTGTTAGCCATTTGTATATCTTCTATGGAGAAGTGCCTCTTCATGTCTCTTGCCCATTTTTTGATGTGTTCATCTTCTTTTTGGATGTTGAGTTTGAGTGGTTCTTTATGGATCTTGGATATCAGCTCTTTGTCTGTAGTGTCATTTGCAAATATCTTCTCCCATTCTGTGGGTTGCCTCTTTGTTTTCTTGACTGTTTCCTTTGCTGCACAGAAGCTTTTTATTTTGATGAAGTCCCAGAAGTTTTTTTGTTCGCTTTTGTCTCCTTTGCCTTTGGAGACATGTCTTGAAAGAAGTTGCTGTGGCCGATGTCAAAGAGGTTACTGCCTATGTTCTTTTCCAGGATTTTGCTGGATTCCTGCCTCATGTTGAGGTCTTTCATCCATTTCGAGTTTGCCTTTGTGTGCGGTGTAAGAGAATTGTCTAGTTTCATTCTTCTATCTGTAGCTGTCCAATTTTCCCAGCACCATTTATTGAAGAGACTGTCTTTTTTCCACTAGATATTTTTTCCTGCTTTGTCGAAGATGATTTGACCATAGATTTGTGGGTCCATATCTGGACTCTCTACTCTGTTCCATTGGTCTATTTCTAAGTTTTTGTGCCAGTACCATGCTGTCTGGGTGATCACAGCTTTGTAATAAAGCTTGAAGTCAGGTAACGAGATGCCCCCAGCTTTGTTTTTCTTCTTCAGCAATTCCTTAGCGATTCGGGGTCTTTTTTGGTTCCATATAAATTTTAGGATTGTTTGTCCCAACACTTTGAAGAATGTTGGTGGAATTTTGATCAGAATGGCATTGAAAGTATAGATTGCTTTAGGCAGTATAGACATTTTGACAATGTTTATTCTTCCAATCCATGAGCATGGAATGCTCTTCCATCTTTTTGTGTCTTCTTCAGTTTCTTTCACGAGTGTTCTGTAGTTCCTCGAGTACAGATCCTTGACTTCTTTGGTTAGGTTTATTCCTAAGTATCTTATGGTTTTGGTGCTATAGTAAACGGAATCAATTCTCTGATTTCCCTTTCTATATTTTCATTGTTAGTGTATAAGAATGCAACTGATTTCTGTGTGTTGATTTTGTATCCTGCCACATTACTGAATTCTTTTATGAGTTCCAGTAGTTTGGGGGTAGAGTCTCTTGGGTTTTCCACATACAGTATCATGTCATCTGCAAAGAGAGAGAGTTTGATTTCTTCTTTGCCAAGCTGAATACCTTTTATTTTTTCTGTTGTCTGATTGCCGTTCCTAGGACTTCTAACGCTATGTTGAACAGTAGTGGTGAGAGTGGGCATCCTTGTCTTGTTCCTGATCTCAGAGGGAAGGCTGTCTTTTTTTTTTCTGTTGAGAATGATATTTGCTGTGGGTTTTTCGTAGATAGATTTTATGAGGTTGAGAAATGTTCCCTCTATCCCTATACTTTGAAGAGTTTTGATCAGGAACGGATGTTGTATTTTGTCAAATGCCTTTTCTGCATCAATTGAGAGTACCATGTGGTTCTTCTGTCTTCTCTTATTGATTTGTTCTATCACGTTGATTGATTTGCGAGTGTTGAACCACCCTTGCATCCCTGGGATAAATCCTACCTGGTCATGGTGGATAATCTTTTTAATGTATTGTTGGATCCTGTTGGCAAGGATCTTGTTGAGAATTTTGGCATCCATATTCATCAGAGATATTGGTCTGAAGTTCTCCTTTTTGATGGGGTCTTTGTCTGGTTTGGGGATTTGAGTAATGCTGGCTCCATAGAAAGAGTCTGGAAGTTTTCCTTCTATTTCTATTTTTTGAAAGAGCTTCAGGAGAATAGGTGTTATTTCTTCTTTGAATGTTTGGTAGAATTCCCCAGGGAATTCGTTTGGTTCTGGACTCTTGTTTTTTGGGAGATTTTTGATCACTGCTTCAATCTCATTACTAGATATAGGTCTATTCAAATTGTCAATGTCTTCCTGTTTCAGTCTTGGAAGTTTATAGGTTTCTAGGAATGTATCCATGTCTTCTAGGTTGTTAAACTTATTGGCATATAATTGTTGATAGTAATTTCTGATGATTGTTTCTATTTCCTTGGTGTTAGTCGTGATCTCTCCCCTTTCATTCATGATTTTATTAATTTGGGTCTTCTCCCTTTTCTTTTGGATTAGTTTGGCCAATGGTTTATCAATCTTATTGATTCTTTCAAAGAACCAGCTTCTAGTTTCGTTGATGTGTTCTACTTTATCTCTAGTTTCTGATTCATTAATATCTGCTCTAATCCTAATTATTTCCTGTCTTGTGTGAGGGGTTGGTTTAATTTGTTGTTGATTTTCCAGTTCTTTAAGGTGTAATGAGCGTTGGTGTATTCGGGATTTTTCAATTTTTTTGAGTGAGGCTTGGATGGCTATGTATTTCCCCCTTAGGACTGCCTTTGCTGTATCCCATAGGTTTTGGATTAATGTATCTTCATTCTCATTGGTTTCCATGAAGTGTTTCAGATCTTCTTTGATTTCCTGGTTGATCTGCAGATTCTTGAGCAGGATCGTCTTTAGCTTCCAGGTGTTTCATTTTCTTCTGAACTTTTTATGGTGGTTGAGTTCGAGATTCACAGCATTGTGGTCAGAGAATATGCGGGGAATAATCTCAATCTTCTGGTATCGGTTGAGCCCTGATTTGTGACCTAGTATGTGGTCTATTCTGGAGAAAGTTCTATGTGCACTTGCATTCTGCTGTTTTAGGGTGGAATGTTCTGAATATATCTATGAGATCCATCTGGCCCAATGTGTCATTCAAGGCTCTTGTTTCTTTGTTGATTTTCTGTTTAGATGATCTTTCCATTGCTGAGAGTGGTGTGTTAAGATCTCCTACAGTTAATGTATTGGTATCAATATGATTCTTTATTTTGCTTAACAGTTGGCTTAAGTAATTGGATGCTCCTGTGTTGGGGGCATAAATATTTACAATTGTTAGATCTTCTTGGTGTATAGACCCTTTGAGAATGATGTAGTGTCCTTCTGTGTCTCTGACCACAGTCTTTAGATTAAAATTCAATTTGTTCGATATGAGAATCACTACCCTGGCTTTCTTTTGGGGTCCGTTTGCATGAAAGATGGTCCTCCATCCCCTCACTTTCAATCTGGAAGTGTCTTTAGATTCAAAATGTGTCTCTTTTAAGCAGCATATGGTTGGGCCCTGTCGTTTTATCCAGTCTTCAACCCTGGGCCTTTTTATTGGACCATTTAGGCCATTCACATTGAGAGTGATTATTGATAGATACGTTTTTATTGGCATCATGTTGCCTGTGAAGTTCATGTTTCTATAGATTATCTCTATAAATTTCTGTTCTGTGTCACTCTTGTTTTCATTTCTCTTTTATAGAACCCCTCTTAGTATTTCTTGTAGTGCTGGCTTGGTGGTTACATAATCTTTTAGACTTTGGCGGTCCTGGAAGCTCTTTATTTCTCCTTTCATTCTGAAAGTGAACCTTGATGGGTACATTATCCTTGGTAGCATATTTTTGTCATGTAATTTCCTGAATATGTCTTGCCAGCCCTTTCTGGCTTGCCAGGTTTCTGTGGATAAGTCTGACATTATTATGATGGTCCTCCCTCTATAGGTAAGGGATCGCTTTCCCCTAGCTGCCCTTAAGACATATTCTTTGGTTTTATGAATCACGAATTTCACAATTACGTGCCTGGAGGTTTTCTGACCTCCTTGATCTTGGGGGGTGTCCTCTCTGCCTCTAGAACATGAACATTTGTTTCATTCCCCAGATTAGAGAAATTTTCATCCATGATTTGTTCAGCAATATCTTCTAGGCTTCTCTCTCTCTGAACTCCTTCGGGGATTCCAATAATTCTGATATTGGAGCGTTTCATGGCATCATTTATTTCCCTTATTCTGTTTTAATGTGATTTTAGCTGTTTGCTCCAAGACTTCTCTTGCTTCTCCTTAATCCATCTGTCTTCTAAATCAGTGATACAATCTTCAGCTTCACTTACTCTAACTGTTAGCATATTTAAATTAGATTGCATCTCATTAATAACCTTTCTAACCTCAGCTTTCACTTCTGTTATTATGGCTTCCATTTTGAGACTAATGTTCTTTTCCAAAGTAGCCATTGCTTGGACAATTGCTGCCCTGAATTCCATTTCTGTCATATTGTTTATGTTCATTTCCAGGAATTATGTGAGAGGGGTTGCAGTCTCAGGGTTCTTCTTCTGTTGGTTGTTCCTCCTCCGAGTCATTGTTGTGAGGAGTGGTTGAGGGTGTGTATAGCTAAATATATCAACCACTATCCAGGTGAATTGGTTGCTGGAAGGTTTTGGAGCAATCAGAATTCACCACCGAAAAGGAAGAAGAAAGAAAAAGGAGGGAGAACGGAAGCAAGAAAAGAGACCCCTGCCAGAGTGGTCCCAGTGGTAGGATTTATATGGTACAAAACTACTACAGGGTAAAGAAAAAGCCCATCAAGAGTAAATGAAGAGATCAAAAACGAAGCCCAACCTGAATGACCTCCAAGACCAGTATTTATATGATACAAAGGCAAAAACAATTACATAGAAACAGTGACAGACTAGGGTGGGAAGGTGAGGACAGACACTCCTTGTGGGCAAGGAAAGTGTTTCAGACCCTCCTGAGTTTGTCTTGTTATTATTGTTGGAGGAGCCCACTTTCTAAAGATATAGGGAGATTAGAACTGGTTGTATATAGGGGTAGTATTGAATAGGGATGTAGGATTACCTTGAAGCTTATAATTATATGTATATGTAAAAGAAGAAATAAAGGAAGGAAGAGAGAAGAAAGGGAGAAAACAGATAAAAGAAACAGGCAAACAAGAGGCAACAACAAGAACAGAAAATACAGGAATGTGTTTGAAAAAATTTCAAGGTAAAAAATTGTTATGGAGTGTTGTATTGAGTATCACGTTGTAGTAAAAAGTGGGTTAAAATAAAAAAAAAAACCAAAAACTATGAGAATGAATTTTTAAGTTTAACATGGAAACTTTAAAAGTAAGAATAGAAAAAAGTTAAAAAAGAAAATAAGGTGAAAAACTGTATCAATAAAGTGTACAGCTTTTGGGGCAGTACCAGGAGTTTCATAAATTGCCTTTCGCCCCCGATCTTGGGGTTTTACAGTTTGGGTGTTGTCCTCCTGAGCTTTTGGCTTGCCTTCTGGGGCGGGGCCTGCCATGCTGTTTTCAGTCCCTTCTACCTGGGCTGCATCTCTCCATCCTCTTCCTAGGGACTGGAGTCTTTTGTAACCAGGTTGTCAGGGTTCAGTTCTCTGGGGAGGGGGCAGTTGTTCTTTTATGGCCTTTTTCAGCTGTTGAGGAAGTCAGGTGGGAGCAAGATGTCTGTGCCCAGGCCTCCTTCCCAGTGAGAGCCCCTGATTAGCAATCCTGTGGATGATCCTCCCCCCCCCCCAGCCTCCCCCTTGGCCGCCTGTCACAGCCGGGCAGGCGCAGAGGGGGTTTGATTTCTGTCCAAAGCCCCTGCTTGTCGTTTCACTCCCACGCCACGAAACCGCAGCTGATTTTGGGTTGTGTGACCTTGTCTGTGCCCAGGGAGTCTGTGTGACCCCCAGGCAGGAGGGACTGAGGTCCCGCGGCCCCGCACGTCCCGTGCAAGTCTGCAAAATCTCCTTCCCTGGGGGGGTCCATGCCTGGCCCACAGGGTGGAGAGAAGCGGGAGAGAAAAGCAGGGGAGGGATGAAAAAAAAAGCGGCGGAAAAATAGACTCCGCACTGCTGGCTCTGCCAGGTTCCTTCTGGGGCACCAGAAGCAACTTCTCTCTGCCGATCCCTGTTTCCCAGGCTGCAGCGGCAGATTGATAGACTCAGTGATGCGGGGCCAGCTCCCCCGCGTTCCCTCCTGTGGCACCGGGCACACTTTCTCTCCACAGATCTATATCCCCGTTTCCCCGGCTGCCCCTCGGTCACTCTGTTTCTGTTTGCTTTGAATCAGACCCTAATCTGTTGTTTCCTGAACACAGGGCACTTTCGTGCTGGGGTATTGCCTTCCAATAGGTTGCCTCTGTGGGCTTCCTCCCCTGCACCCCTTGTCTCTGGGGGTAACCCTCTGATCGCTCTCACTTCTCTCTCTTTGCCGATGGTCCTTGTCCCCCGTGGTGATCCAGAAGTGCTAAATATCACATTTCAGGCTGATTTCATGGGTGCTCACAGTGTTCCTGTAGTGCTTTTTGCAGGAATTGAGCTCACTTCAGGGGACTCCCCGAAATGCGGTCACCTCGCTTTCCGCCATCTTCCCGACTCCCCCTGTATTTACTTTTGAAATCTGTTTTGCCCAGTATCACACAACCACTTGGGCCTTCTTATGCTTACTATTTGCATGGTATCTCTTTTTCTTCCCATTTCCTTTTAACCTGTGCATCTTTATTTCTATCTATGTACATAGTATATATTTGGGTCCCTATTAACCATTCTGAACATTTTTCCTTTTAATTAGCCTTCTTTTGAGAATATGTTCCACTTTCTTCATATATCAGGTAATTTTGGAGTGTATCCTTAATATTATGAATGTTATGTTCTGGTGATTCTGTTCTTTTTCTCTGTCAAATGTAATTTCCATTGTTTTAGCAGATCATTTTCTTTGTTGGGTTTAAGTTGTAAACTCTGTTTCTTGGGTGGCAGTTCTGGCCTGCATTTAGATAGGCTGTATTTAAGAGACTGATTTGAGCCCTTTTCCAGCACCAATTAGACATGTGAACATATAGAGTTTGGGGATCTCTTCTCTTTTTCCTTTGGAGGATTACCCCCACACTCTTTAGTATTTTTGGCTCCCTGGCTTTCCCTTATTAATTCTTAAAGACAGAAAGACTGCAGGTTTTTCTACATGTGCCCATGCTGCTGTGTGACCCTGTGGGCTGTATGTTCCAGTTGAGAAACCTTGGGAATGAGAACTTATTTGCACGGTTACTTATTTTCTTTCGTTCCAAGAGCATGTGCATTCCTCATTTGAGTCTATCAACTGTCGTTCACCCTCCATTCTGTTAGGCAGGGTTTTTTGTTTGTTTGTTTGTTTTTTGGTAAGATTTTATTTATCCATTTTGAGAGAGAGAGATCCAGTGCTCATGAGCAGGGAAAGGGGTAGAGGGACAGAAAGAATCTCAAGGAGACTCCATGCCAAGGTCAGAGCTCAATCTCAAGATCAATCCCAAGATCAATCCCAAGATCACAACCTAGTATGAAATCAAGAGTCAGACACCTAACTGATGCACCCCAAGCACCCGCCTCAACCTCGGGCAGTTGCTTTTTATAGTTGTTTTCTGTAAGGAGGAGCGTGGTACTCTTGGAGGGTCTTGAAGTAGAAGTCTTTTTCCATTCCTTTTTTTTTTTTTTTTAAAGACTTTACTAGCGAATGTGAGGGAGAGAGCACAAGCAGGGGGAACACCAGAGGGAGAGGGAGAAGCAGACTCCGCACTGAGCAGGGAGCCCAGTGTGGGGCTTAATCGCAGGACCCTGAGATCATGATCTGAGATGAAGGCAGCCTCTTAAGGACTGAGCCACCTAGGCACCCCTATCTTTTACCATTCTTAAATCCCCTCACTTTCCAAACATGTCTTTGTTTTTTGCTTTTTTTTTTTTTTTTTTTTTAGAGATTTTATTTGTTTATCTGAGAGAGAGTAAGTGCAAGAGAAAGCATGCATGAGGGGCAGGGCGGAGGGAGAGGGAGGAATAGACTCCCAACTGGGCAGGGAGGTCGACAAGGGGCTTGATCCTAGGACCTTGGGATCATGACCTGAGCCAAAGGCAGACACTTAGCTGACTGAGCCACCCAGGCATCCCTCAAACATATATTTCAACGAAACAATTTTTATCCTCTTTTCCTTTCCCCCTCCTTTATCAATCTCATATGTACTTACTATTTTACACTCAGTTCAAATATTTTGTACATTCAGCTCAAAATGTTCTGGAGAATGGTCTGAATAAGAAATTGGGGCTCTGGTATTTAAAGAATTTTATAGCCCAAGTGCATGCCAATTTATTAAATATAAAGGACAAAATTACATACCTAACAGACTATTTGTATTTACTTTGAGTAACTACAAATATGAAAGCAAGATATTATCAAAGATAAGGTGCAATACATGTGATATCCCCAATACATCATTTTTTCCCCAATTTTTACCAGTTGGTATTTTAAATTATTATTCAGTTGGGTATAACTAAGCTATGTTAATACTGTTATATATCATATATACTGTTATTTATATATGTACACACATGTATATATGTAATCTTATCTGCATGAATGATATTGTCTCACTGATTTCTTTATATCCAAGGTAAAATCCACTGATAGCTGCCTCTTCTTTATAAAATGCTTTGATGACACTGTTCATGGCTTCAGGGTTCCTAAGAATAGTCTTCAACAATCAAGAGAGGTAATTTTATGGATTCATTTATCTTTCATAAAACTTAACATTTAAAAACAAAGAATATAAGATCAATTCAATATTAACATCTAAAATCTTGTTGACCATACCTTTTTTTTTTTTTAAGATTTTATTTATTTATTTGACAAAGAGAAGCACAGTGAGAGAGGGAACGCAAGCAGGGGGAGTGAGAGAGGGAGAAGCAGGCTTTCCACAGAGCAGGGAGCCCGATGTGGGACTCGATCCCAGGTCTCCGGGATCATGACCTGAGCCGAAGGCAGTCGCTCAACCAACTGAGCCAGCCAGGTGCCCCTGACCATACCTTTCTAATGGGGGTGATGATGTGAAGCTTGAAATTTGGCTTATGAATTAATTTCTTTATCATCATATACCTGCAGATACTTTCTGTTCATAATTATATTTATTTTGATTTTTGTGAGTCATTTTTGGGAAAAAAACCTGAATAATTATGTAATCTGCCTCTTAGTTTATAGGTGCACAAACTGAAGCCAGTAAGATTGAAGTGCTCTCTCAAGGTCACGCAGCTTACAAGTGACAAAACCTGGCTTCAGCTTAGGTGTTCTGATTTATTACAATATAGCCTCAGCCTTCCTTTGTGGTAAATTGAACAGCAGCAAGAAAGAAAACTGGGATCGATATGACAGAAATTCATAGTGCAGTTATTTAATGGAGACTCCATATTCCTTTAGCTCAAAGAAGTATTTGTAGACCTGTCTTGTTTTTTTGTAAATTATGTAAGGGGTTAAAAGAATCTCTTTTCCAAAGTAGCTAACTTTGGCCCTTCAAAGAGCCCTAAATGATCTAAATCCTGACTCTTTGACCATATCATAAAATGGTAAAATTTGAGTATTTTGTGTAATGCTGTAAGAAATGAGGAGGAAGTAACACAAATATTTTTAGGAAAAGTATTATTTTTTTGTGAAGTCACTGATATTTTAAAAACCTTAGTAAAAGCTGAAGCATCAAGGCAATAGTTGGCTTTCTTATAATTCGATTGCAAGTTAGTAAAACTGTATTTCTGGATATATTAGTATACAGTAACATATCCAACAGTGTTGAGAATCTAATTTTAAGTGAAAAAATTTCCACCCATTATTCAGCTTTTATAATGTGTCTTAATAGTATTGATATATAACTTATAGATGATATTTTTTAAAGTATTAGGAAATTTTTTTTTTATCCAGAAATGTCATGGACCAGAGACCTGCATCATTCTTTTGTTGTTGATTGGTTTGGGTTTCTTTTGTTTTTTTGAGCCTATAATATTTTCTCCATGTAAATTTTATACTTTCTAAATCATTGTATTATCTCTCTTGGGCAAAAATGCATTTTACTTTTATTTAAATTCTTGGATTATTTCAGGACTGGCTGGAAGCAATAGAAGATCATTCTGCTTATAGCACTCACTACTGTTCCCAGGACCAGCTGACTGATGATGAAGAGGAAGATGGAATTTCAGCTGTAGACTTGAAGGAATCCTTAGAGGTAATAGAAAAACCAAACCTGACTTTTATAGCTAACTCTGTGACCAAGATATTTTTTTCCAAATGTGAGGTTTTGGAATTAAGAAATCTGAAAGTAGCGGACATAATAATGTCCTTTGTCCGGTAATATTTTATGCTATTTATAGTGTCTGTTACGATGATACTATCAAATCTCTCTCTAGATAATACTCCAAAGATAGGATCCTATGCCCAACCGTATCTTTTATGGTTGAAATTTTTCCATTGCTTTCATCAAATTGTCATTCTCTTTGAAAACTGCTGCCAGTAGGGGGAGCATGCAGCGCTGGATTTGCTGCCCTTTATGACTTCACTGCATATTCCAGAGTTTAAATAATGCAGCCATAGTGATACATTTCCTGGCTGGTACTTTCATTTAAAACCACTTGTTATCTGTAACTTCATTGATTAGAGGTAAGATAAAGCATCAGTAATAAAAGGGCAGCCCTTTATGTGAAGTGACCTCAGTGTCTTAGCCATAGAGAAATACCAGCATGTGTTATTGAAATGAAATGGGTATTTTTTTTCATGTGTTATTGAGATGAAATAGGTTGTTTTCTTGGTTTTTTTTTGTTTTTTTTTTGTTTTTTTTTGTTTTTTTGGGGGGCATCAGTCTTCTGGCTGTGCCTTTTAAATGGAAATTGGGTTTGGAAGAATTAGAACTACAAAAGGATGATGGATGATGGAGTTTCAATCTAAATTATGTCAGAACATACCAATTTGCTTACTAAATTTAATATTTTTTTAACTAAATGAATTGGTTGCAGGATTTGAATGTTTCTAAATCAACAGCTTTGATGAAGTTAAGTTTGCTAAAACCTAAGGAGTTTTACTGTAAGCTTGGATCAGAAAGAGATTTTGGCTCTTTCGATCCCTAATCCTATTTTATGATGGAACATCAAAAAAACTTGAGCTCTTCCATGTTTGGTTGAAGAGCAAATTACCAGAATTTATTGACATTCGCTTTGTGCTACTTCTGTTTTGCTTGTTTGTTTGTTTGGTTGGTTTGGTTTGGTTTTTTTTTTTTTTTTAAGCCAAATGTGTAGAGTGACAACCATAAACATAATTTTCAGATCTGTGAACTTTGCAAAAATAACATCTACCAGAACATCTAAATATAGACATCAAAACTGTTCGGGTAAATAAAGAAGGTTTATATATCTGTAGTCAGGATCATGTTAAATAAGTGAAAGAAACCCTAAAACTGTGCTAAATATTTTAACTTTTAGTCAGTATTCCCTGCATGAAAAGAAGTCCTTTCTTGTTTATCCTCTAAATAAGGTAAATGATAAAACCTGGCCAGACTTACAAAGCATACCAGTCATTCTAGGATTATGGTAATTTTAAGACATTTTTAATGGAAGCTACAGGTAAAATAAAGCATACTAACTTACATATCATAAAAAAAACTTTATTGGAAAAATATTTCTTCTTTGGCATAGTTTTCAATTTTTCATGTTATCAACTTCAGCTGTAACTTTTATTTTATTCACTTGAATATGATGCTCTGTAATTAGCTTTAAAACCATGAAGTTCTTGCCTTCTAGATGTTTACAGCACCTGAAGTCAGGGAGAACTACACCAGTGTTTAGCTCGTTCATGTTTGTGGGTTGTAAACATGTTTCTGTGCGACAGAATTTGAGTGCTAAGTCTGTGAATCTTGACTCTTATCTCAGCTACTGAAGTTTGGTCCAAAAACAGGTTAAAATCTGAAATGAGCTGTGAAGTATGTTGAATTGTAGCTTGTGGTAGACTGGCTCTAGAATGCCTTTGATCATTGGATTCTTAAGTTGTAAGGATATTCTGGGACCTATTTGTGAAATGAAATCTATTCTAGATGTTTATAGACTTTCTAAAGGAAATTAGGAACTCTAGGATTAGAATACTCTAAAACCATCTGTATCAGCATAAAACTAACCTTATTTCCTCAACATGGTTTTGGACAAGATGTTATGGGAGGAAAAATGCCCACACTGAAAAACTGACCAGGTTATATGATGTTTTTGGTCTCATTTTCTCTCCACCCAAAACGAAGACCTCCATAAATTGAAAACAGTTTTTCTTTTATCTCTGTCACTTCCCTGAGGTTAGGTTTCCAGAGAGAAAAGTATAAGACAAATCATAAAATACTGGCCTTATGGTTGTTGCCTTAATGACAGCTTGAAAATATTTCAAATATAAAAATAGGAAGACTGGGCACCTGGGTGGCTCAGTAGGTTAAAGCCTCTGCCTTCGGCTCAGGTCGTGATCTCAGGCTCCTGGGATGAGGCCCGCATCCGGCTCTCTGCTCAGCGGGGAGCCTGCTTCCTCCTCTCTCTCTGCCTGCCTCTCTGCCTACTTGTGATCTCTCTGTCAAATAAATAAATAAAATCTTTTAAAAAAAATAGGAAGACCAATTCAAGCGCAGTGACAGTTCAAATGCTCACGAGTCACATGTGGCTACCACTTTGGACAGTACAATGTAGGATGTTTCTGTCATTGTAGAACATACTATGGGATAAAACTGGGATAGGCTCTTAGATTTGGGGTGGCACAGGGGAAGTGGGGGTTTCATTTGTTGATGATACCTCAATTCTGTAGGATCTGAACTCAGTGTTATAAGGATTTAATGAATAGAAGATGCTAAATTTTAGTCAAATGAGAAAGTGATACCTTACTTTCCTGATATAAGGGTAAATGATGCCTAATTAAAATGAATGCGCAGTAAGATGACTGTGCATCAACATAGGGCTGACAAATATTAAGATTGGTACATTCAGTACAAGAGACAGATTTTTATATATTGATACATCTAAGATTCATGGTTATGTGAAAAGGACAAGGGAGAAAATGATGTATCTAATATGCTACTACTTGGGAGAAGAAGGCCGGGTCATACATACACATTTGTGTAGGCTTCGGTTATCTCTAGCAAAATGAGAAATTATTAACAGTTGCTCTGAGGCTCCTAAAGTGGGAAAACAGGGTCTCTAGGACTGATAGATATGTGAGAGAGAATTGCCTTTTTCTCTCTATATTCCTTCATTTAATTTTTAAATTTTGTGTAAATAAAAATCTGTTTCAAAATAGCACATTAAGATTACAGAGCAGGGCCATAATGATCCTCAGGTACCAAGAAGAATAAATGTGCTATGGCTCAGGCAGTAGGTCATTGCTTTGAGTGAGATCCTGTTTATGTAGAATAAAAAAAAATTAAAACCTAAAAATACCTGACGTAAGCTGGATGACATAGAAGTCAAGAATGGGACACTATGCTGGGCTCTGCAAAGAACTCCTGAACATTAACCTTTCTAAATAGATTTCCAATTTTTCCTAATATAACCGATAGCTGCTAAGGGGGAATTTTAGCAAATTGGAGGATGTATACATATTATTTGTGTTAATAACCTCTTTCTGTTCATTTTACCTTCAAAAGTACACCAATTGTTTTGAACAGAAGACACATTATACCTAACTGTAAAGGAGAATGTGTAGATCAAATCTTCTCCAGCTGACCTAATACATACGTTTTATTAAAACAACTAAATCCTCCATCACGGAAGCTCCCCCCCCCCTTTTTTTTTTTAAGATTTTATTTATTTATTTGACAGAGAGAAACACAGCTAGAGAGGGAACACAAGCAGGGGGAGTGAGAGAGGGAGCAGCAGGCCTCCTGCCCAGCAGGGAGCCTAATGGTGGGATTTGATCTGATTCCAGGACTCCAGGATCATGACCCGAGCCGAAGGCAGTCGCTTAACCACTGAGCCACCCAGGTGCCACAGGGAAGCTCTTTTTAGTAACTGTCAGATAGATATGCTAAGGGAAGATAAATGGATTCAGGTACTTTTGGAGAACAGTCTTGTCTTCATCACCCCGGGAACTCTAGCCTGTTCATTATAGATTCCCCGTCTGCAGATGAAGCTGATGCTTGCTTTTATACATCCAGCTAAGTTTCACCATAGAAAAGAAAAAACAGAAACGTTGACTTGCACTTGGGTAGGAGGATTAACTACGTATAGACTGGAAACGACAATTTTCTTTTAATAATTATGAGTGATACATTTGGTTGCAGTGCCTGTTTTAGTTCCTTCAGATCAACCTCTTCCCTGCCTTCAACCTGTATTTATGGGCTGTGTCTGAAAAAGTGATCCAGCACACCATTTCCCTTTCTGTGGTGTTTTAAATTGTGTAGTGTAGGTATTTTCCCTTAAAAAAAAAAAAAAGTTACACTTTATGTTGTTATAGCTCTCAACATAGAATAATGTCGATTTTAAAGAGAACATTTTCTGTCACTAATGTGGTACCATGAATAATTCTGCTGTGGTTGAGCTGAGCTTCATAAGCACTAAAAATTTTATAAGGTGAAGGAGAAAAGGCTGCTTACCTGTGTTCCTTTGTCATGTAGGACTGATTTAGGAGGAGCAAAAATGTGTAGTGATGAGCCAGTTGGTATTAGGAGTACAAAATGGGGAATTCATAAGGATAAATATTTCTCTATCTACAACAATGTGATTCTAATATTAAACTCAACATTCTCAGAAGAGACATTTTTCATCGCCATAACCAATTGACTTTACAATAATTTTCTTGCTTATTCTTCCTACCTCTTGAAAGAGAAACTGTAAAAAACAAACAAACAAACAAACCTAACATCAAAACTACATTGTTAATATAATCAGTGTAATTATCTGACTTTTCATTTTAGACTTCTAAATCTTGACTAAGATGGGATGGAACTTGTGTCATAAAACTCTTTGTTTTGCTTTTAGGGATCTAGAAATAAGCTTTGATTTCCTAAGTAAAAGTCCTTACTGGTCTGCTTATGTGGACTTCAATGGCTGAATGAAAATCAGCTGTGGTTTCTAAATATTACTACCATCTAGATTTTTTTTTTAATAAACAGTTTTTAAACTATATTCTTAAGGGATACATTTTATAATTTCTCAATGAATTTAATCAAGTCTACAAAAAGGATTAATTGGGAGAAATCTAACTTCTATGTATATGGTATAATGAGTTCTTAGAAACAGTGCAATTGTATATTGTCTACATGACAAATGTTGAATGTATTTAAAATTTAGAACCATTTATTTTTTTAAATCTGTATGTGATTAACTAAAAGCAGTATTCAATTTCTAAGGCAATTTTCTCTCATCTCTTTCTCTCTGTTAAGATTGTACCTTAATTCCTGAGGTATATCAGCATAAGAACTAAACGTGTTGATAGAAACAGTAAAGCATACGTACTTTAAAGATACTTTATTAATAAGTTTTAATATTGCTTTTTGTTTTTGTTTTCCCAGAAAGCACAAACATGCCAACAGAAACTAGATAGGGAAATTGCCACCTTTCTGAAAATGATTAAGGAGTGTGACATGGCTAAAGGTAAAAAAAAAAAAAAGTTGGGGGGCAAAAGACCAAATAACACCCTCTGTTTAACACAACCCGTTATCCTAGATGTTTGCTATACATGTTAGATAATTTTCAGTTTTGAATTCAAAATTATGTTTGATAAGACTATTTTGAAGTCATAAAAAGCTACTAAAAATCTACTCATGGAGGAGGCTTGTTTGGTAGATAAAATTCTTTTAATAAAAAATTAAAGTTAACGTTTTGGGGCTATAAATTCATTTTGGCTACATAATGATATCCCTACTTATGAATCCCAGAAGACTTTAATTTTAAACTGCCTTGGGTTTAAATCCTTGCTCTGCCACTTACCAGCTGTTCCTTTGGACAGTACATGTAACTTCTCCCAGCCTGGCTCCCCATCTGTAAATGAAGGGGGGGTTGGTTGTTCTCAGGTCTTAGCCTTTTATGATAATGTGAATGTCTACATGACCTTTACTGTCTAATGGTTAATCTTTCAGTAGTAACTTTTTATGTCTTCAGTCTCCACTGGTTATGAATCAACAAGAGTTAACTTTAAATATTCTAGAAGACAAAATAACATACAAAATCAAAAATCCAGTAAAAAAATTATATATCGAGAAAAAGGTATTACTTTGTAAATTAAAAACTGTGTTTCTTAGACTTTAGACTCTTCACCATTGCTTTAGATTTCAGCTATGATGGGTTTATAACTTCACTGAAATGTTATTGATTCAATTGTCTGAGTCTAACTACCAGTTTTAATCACAAAATGGTTTCCCTCTATGGACTTCACAGTTTCGTTTATATATGCCCAGGGTATGCAAAGAAAAGCTAATATTATAATAACCTGAACATAGATATATGTCTATCCAGATATACCTCAGATATCCCTTTGTCAGTTCCATATACATTTATTTGTATTAATGATGATAGCTAACAGAGAGAAAGAGATGAGAAGGACAGCAATTAAGTCATTTTGATTATTGTGGGCTGGAATATTATATCACTTGGCACTCTTCATCATCAGTGGACTTTTTAAGTAAGAGCAGCTTCACTAGGTATGATTCAGTCTAAAATGTACCCAGGTGAAGTGTACCCTTCAGTGGTTTTTAACATACTTACAGTTATGCACTTGTGACTATCAGTGAGCTTTTAAAACACCATCTTCGAGAACCATCAAAAAGAAGAGATACTAATGACTTTAAAAGATGTAGGAAATGTCCAGATTTAGATCAAATATAAGAATTAATTTCTTTAACATGGACCAAAGAAAGAAATTATATCCGAACTACAACCAAATTAAGTTTTGTTGTTTTTTTTTAAACTTTGAGGTCTCTTGCTTCAGATTATCTGTATGACACATCACTCGTAATGATGGCATGCATCATTTGCATTTTTAGAGATATGCATAATACTCAATATTACAAAAGTATTTCAGACAATGCCATGTGGAAAACTTTGAGAGGTCTGATGATGATCTGACAATGCTATTTGATATATCTACAATGAAATTCAATAGATTTATACACAAGAAATTGTAGAAATTTTCTGCAGGCATAGATAGATAATCTGCATATTATATAAATTAATAAATAGGGTTAAGATGATTTCATGAGTGGAATTAAAGAATTGAAGGTAACTGAGTTACCTTCATGCCAGGGGATTGTACAGAGTAATCTTGTACCATATGTTTTATTGCTGATAGATAGTAGCTGATAAATGCACATCCTGCTCCATACCATCTACACAGTTTGCCAATAACTTCTCAAAAGGAAGAACTACAATGTTCGTGGATAGAATCTAGACCTTGTGGTTGTGACTGTTAGTTGTCTAACATTATAATACAAAATTATGGGGACTTGAAGACTCTCCTCTCTTATGTCTTGCTCCAATTTCTGCCATACTGGTTTGGCTCTGTGTCCCATTAAATCCAGGTCACTGCAACAGCCCCCCTTGTGGTCTTCCTGCCTTCTGGGACCCCCTGTGTTCTTCCCTAAAAGGAATACAAAGCCTTTAGAAACTCCTACAGCTCAGATTCTGTGAAAATACTGCATTATTGCTTCCAGATTAATTTTAGAATAGTACTTTTTGGTCATAAAATTTTTTTCCCATTAAAAAGTTTCATGGGTCTTTGAAACTATAGAATAAAATTCAGACTCTTTATCCTGTCATTTAAGAACCGTCAGAGCCCAATCACAAATGCATTTTTCAGTTTATTTACAGTTATAGATCTTCCTCGACTTAATAATGGGGTTATGTCCTGATAAGCCCATTGTAAATTGAAAATCTCATAAGTCAAAAATGCATTTAATATACCTGACCTACAGAACATCATAGCTTAGCCTACCTTATACCTGACCTACAGAAAATCATAGGTTAGCCTACCTTAGACACGCTCAGTACACATCCATTAGCCTGCAGTTGGGCAAAATCTGATATAAAGCCTATTTTGTTTTTTTTCTTAAGATTTTACTTATTTATTTTAGGGATTGCACAAGCATGTGCTCACCTGAGAGCACAAGTATGGGGGGAGGAACAGAGTGAGAGAAAGAGGGAAAGGGAGAGAATCCCAAGCAAGCAGACTCCATGCTGAGCATAGAGCCGGATGTGGGGCTTGATCACATGACCCTGTGATAAAGACGTGAGGCAGAACCCAGAGTCTGATGCTTAACCAACTGAGCCATCAGGCACTCCCAAAGCCTGTTTTATATGAAAGTGTTAAATGTCATGTAATTTATCAACTCCTGTACTGAAAGTGAAGACAGAATGGATGTCTGAGTACAGAATTGTTGTCAGTCTATCGGTGTTTTATTCTGATGATGGTGTGGCTGTCTGGGAGCTGTGACCCCTGCTGCTGCCCCACATCACAAGAGATCCTCATACAGCATACTGCTAACCCAGACAAAGATCAAAATTCAGAACTTGAAGTATGGTCTCAACTGAATGTATTTTGTGTTCATGGCATCATTCAGTCAAAAAATCCAAAGTCAAACCACTATATGTCAGGAACCATCTGTATTCATTCTATTTTGGTCCAAAATGTCCTCTTTTGAAATAGTATTTTATTTCCTTAAACCTAATTTCTGTCTGGATGAATGCCCAAATTTATGCATCTGGCATTGGCAACAACATATCCTTCAAGGTTCAGCGAATGCAGTGCTAAAACCTCTACCATTTTACCTTTATCAAAAGCATGATTACAAACACAAAGAGAATTACCCAAACTAGTAAAACTTTTTGAAGATTTCCTAAAGGCCAGTTGGTCTATTCTTCCATAAAACACTAAATTTACCTGTGTGCAGTAACCAGTTTTTGACTATTTTGAGTAATGTTATATTGTACACTTAAATTTGATCACATCACTTTATTACCATAGGATTCTTGGAAGAGGAATTAATGGATGAAAGTACGTTAACATTTGTGTGCCTATTGATACATTGAACTTTCTTTTTTTTTTTTGAGAGATTTTATTTATTTATTTATTTATTTATTTATTTATTTATTTATTTGACAGAGAGAGAGATCACAAGTAGGCAGAGAGGCAGGCAGAGAGAGAGGAGGAAGCAGGCTCCCTGCCAAGCAGAGAGCCCGATGCTGGCTGATCCCAGGACCCTGAGATCATGACCTGAGCTGAAGGTAGAGGCTTAACCCACTGAGCCACCCAGGCACCTGATACATTGCACTTTCTAAGAAAATATACTTCATATGCCCACTTCAATGTATAACACTTTACTGCATGTTATTAAATGTAGATAGTGAATCCCTGGCTAAAGAAATTAGAATGATTTCAGTTATTTAAAAGAAAAAAAGATGTTAAAGGAAAAGCACATTGTTCAGCCTACTTAAAACTCTGCTCAAAAATCTTGGCTTTAGGGCGCCTGGGTGGCTCAGTTGGTTAAGTGACTGCCTTCAGCTCAGGTCATGATCCCGGAGACCCGGGATTGAGCCCCACATTGGGCTCCCTGCTCGGCGGGAAGCCTGCTTCTCCCTCTCTCATTCCCCCTGCTTGTGTTCCCTCTCTGGCTGTGTTTCTCTCTGGCAAATAAATAAAATCTTTAAAAGAAAAAAAAAAAAGAAGCTTATACTCTTAAAAAAAAAAAAAATCTTGGCTTTGAGTAAACACTTCTTGCCTCCTTCACTATGGTCACTGAGGCCCAGACCATCATTGTCTTTCCCACAGTGTTGAAACAGCCCCCTAACTGGCCCCTCAGATTCCGCCCTTGCCCTTCCAGTCCCTGCCCCAGGGACCCTTCTAAAACACCAGCATGTAATGTTCTTTGCTCAAAACATTTGATAGATTCTGGGTTATCACACTAAGAATGAAAAACAAAGTCTTTCTAATGACCCACAGACTCCTCCAGTCCTATTTGGTCTCTCTCTTCTCATCTCCTATTTACCCCTGGTTGCTCGCCTTCCAGCCTCACTGGCCTTCTGGCTGCCTCTTGGAGAGGCTGGGCTTATTTCTACCTCAGCCTGGGCTGTGCTGGCCCGCTGCCTAGAAGTCTTTTCTCCAGGATACTCAGGTCCTCACCTGCCCAGGTCTTGACTCAAACAGATCCTTCTGGCTGCAGACTACAGACTGCATTACTGGGGCTTACTTGCCCTCAGATTTCTTACTGGATGCAGCAAAAGGGAGATCCTGTGAGGCGATGGGCGGACGGGGTGAGAGCAGGCAGGCATTTTCCTCCTCCTTCCAGCTAGGCTGTGTGGGATATAACAACCCCGGGCTGAAGGCCCCCCACCTATGACTCCAGCTCCTGCTGGCCTTAGCAACACTGTCCTTTCCTTTTGCCGCTCTGTTCCAGGGTGGCAGCTGTCAAGTACCATTTCAGTTTGCCAGCCATTTCCTGTCAGGACCAGACTCTTACTGATGTGTCATCCTGTCCAAACTTGCAACTCGCCTCAACACTTGCTATTCCCCTACCTTGCTTTGTTTTCTCTGTCACTTATCAAACTTGTGCGTGCACGCTCTCTCTATATATATAGTATATATAGTGTGTATGTGTGTATGTGTATATATATATAGTAGTTGATAGTCTGCCTCTCCTTGTAGATTATAAACGCTATCAAGGCAGGAATTTCTGTTTCATTTGCCAGTTTTCTTCAGCACCTTAGCAGTGCCTGCCATGTATGGGGGCTTGACATACATACAGTTGATCCTTAAAGGGCATGGGTCCACCTATACATGGCCTTTTTTTTTTTTTTAATACAGCACAGTACTGTGAATGTAATTTCTGTTTCTTAAGATTTTCTTAACACTTTTTCTCTAGAATATTATCATAAGGCTTCTCGTCAACAGTAGGTGCTTGCTTAGTAGTTAAGTTTCAAGGGAGTCAAAGATTATATATGGGTTTTTAACTGCAACGAGGTCGGTGCCCCACCTCCTGTGTTGTTTAGGGGTCAACTGTATATGTTTTGAGTGAATGAAATGAATGACCTACTTACCTAGCTTAGAAATTTATAACTTACTTCTTTTGAACTTGGAAATAAGTACTAAATTTATTTTGTCAAGTTAGCGTATAGATTGTTCAAGTCAGCACCGAACCTGCCACGGGGTGGCCACACAGTCAGGGGTGGCTGCAGACAGAGCCTCTTGCCTTTCTGGGGTTCCCCTCCATCACAGTTCTGATATGATCTTCTCAGGACTAATGGTTTCTCATCTCTCTGAAAATAATAATTATAGATATTTTAGGTATGTTTGCTTTATTGCACATTATATTTAGCAATAAAAATATTGTTCAAGGGCGCCTGGGTGGCTCAGTTGGTTAAGCGACTGCCTTCGGCTCAGGTCATGATCCCGGAGACCCGGGATCAAGTCCCGCATCAGGCTCCCTGCTCAGCGGGAGGCCTGCTTCTCTCCCTCTCTCATTCCCCCTGCTTGTGTTCCCTCTCTGGCTGTGTTTCTCTCTGTCAAATAAATAAATAAAATCTTTAAAAAAATATATTATTCAAGATCCAACTCAAATCCCACCTCTTCTCACTCTACTCCATTATCCATCCCATGATGATTATTCCTTTCTCTGAATATTTAGCGTTTTTTAAATGCATAATTTGTTTGCTGTCTACGTCTTAAAACAACCTTGATACCTTTTTCCTTTCATTTAACTCCTGCTATAACTCCTCTAACACATGCCGTTTTGAGCTTTATATTTTATATTCTCTATTGCAGCCAGTGCAGATTGTATAGATAGAGTAATTTAGTAGTACTTGTTTAGTGGGTGATTGTTCATGCTAGTTATTTTCATTTGAACAACAAAAATTTATATTCTGTAGGGACCTCTCGGGTTTTTTTTTTTTTTTTTTAAAGATTTTATTTATTTATTTGACAGAGAGAGATCACAAGTAGGCAGAGAGGCAGGCAGAGAGAGAGGAGGAAGGAGGCTCCCTGCTGAGCAGAGAGCCCGATGTGGGCCTTGACCCCAGGACCCTGAGATCATGACCTGAGCCGAAGGCAGAGGCTTCCACTGAGCCACCCAGGCACCCTTTTTTTTTTTTTTTTTCCAAATTACAGTTTTATATAAAAGTTTTCAGAGGATTGGTTGATGCAGATATCTTTTTCTCCTTTTTTGAGGAGAGAGTATTGATTTTCTTGAGGTATTTCTATAATTTCAATTAGGTGTAAAATTCTGTTTTTAAAGTGCCTCTTTGCGGCGCCTGGGTGGCTCAGTTGGTTAAGCGACTGCCTTTGGCTCAGGTCATGATCCCGGAGACCCGGGATCGAGCCCCATATTGGGCTCCCTGCTCTGCGGGAAGCCTGCTTCTCCCTCTCTCACTCCCCCTGCTTGTGTTCCCTCTCTGGCTGTGTTTCTCTCTGTCAAATAAATAAAATCTTAAAAAAATAAAAATAAATAAAGTGCCTCTTTGCATGCAGGTTAGAACATGTCTCTTATGTTACATATGCAGATGCGCTGCTATTTTTTCTTCACCAAAAAAAATATTTGAGGTTTCACAAAGAGGATGGCCTTTGAACTTGGCCTTGAACAAAAGAGGTTATGTGGAGAAACTTCTGAATATGAATAATTATCATTTCTAATATTCAGGGAAGAGGAAGCATCTTGAACAAAGGTTTGGAGGCAGTAAAGAATATTTCTAGGAAAACAAGTATTTCCAGGAAAACAGTCTGGCTGAAACTGATTCAGTTTATAGAGTGTCTTAAATGTCAGCTAATGAGTGTGGATTGTTTCCATACTAGGAGAACAGTGAAGGTCATCTGTATTAGGTTTAGTTTGCTAACATAACAAGAAATAAGTATTTCCCTAATATTTTTAAAACATACCCAATTAAAAATTGTACAGTGTTATCATGAAAATGACAGACTATAAGCCTTTTATATACGTCTCTAAAGTTAAGCTTTTTGCGTAAGATCTTCTAACATCTTTCCTGAGTTCAAAAATATTTTTAGTACAAAAGACATTTTTCCTCAAAATTGTGTCCTATTCTTAAAATAGGTCAAATATGGTTACATACTGGCCTATATACATTTGTTCATTACAACTCAGTCTCTAAGTATTAATTGGCTAAGATATATTTGCAGTGATTCCCAGTTGGTGACTTTTCTAGAAGCCTAGCAGTTTTGTTTCTTTCTTATAACAATATGCGAATATCCATGCCCCTGTGAGCCACCTGCACCCCCCCCCCATGCACTGCCATAGCCCTAGAGGGTCAGTTCTTATGCAGACCTCCTGCACAAGTTGGTGTAAATTTCAAAATTGTCCTTGAACACCAGACTGTCAGAGAAATTAGGTAACTTTTGACTTTGCTTCGGACAAAAGAATCTGGCACACTCTCAAAAATGGGTTTTTAAAAGTCAACATATATTTCTTGAAATATCTTTTGAAGATTATAGAATTAGTTTTATTTAAAATCTTGAAGGGGTGGGGGAAGGATAGGGTGGCTGGGTTATGATAAATAAAAATTTAAAAATTTAAAAAAATCTTGAAGTTCGTAACAAGTTTATTTTGACATTCAATTTTTATGCTAGTCAACAAGTATGTAAAGTGTTAAATATCTAAAACACAGAATTGTAGATGATTAAGCATGTGATGGTATTTAATAAAAGAAATACATCCATGAATGACTGTTTTCCCATCTTCTTACCATTTGTGCCATGAAAGTGGAAAATTACTAGATTACCCAGAGCATTTATGGAAGGCAGAGGCTGTGCCTGATTTTTTTGTACATCCCCTCCCTGTACTCAATCCACAGCTCCGTGTGAGACATCTGTTGAGGTACTATTTAAGTCCTGTGGCATCTGGCGTACGGTATTATTTTCTGCTATTTAGCAACTAAGTAAAGAATAAATCTTCACAATGTGTGTCAAAGATTCAAAATGAAAAAGTCCGTAAAATCAAATTTATTTTAGGATATAGTAGTTTTCAATTGTTTGGGTGTTACGAATAGCTAACACTGGGAAACTGTTTCCATAAAAAGAAAAATATGATAAAATGACATTTGGTATTTATATCCAGATACTAATGAAAGGTTGTTCATACCTTTATTCACTCTGATCTTTTCCTTTTTTTACCTCCTTTAGCCTTATGAGTTTTGAGAAGTAATTTT